>JAQGBX010002810.1:0-19088 GCA_034698745.1 Megaphyllum sjaelandicum | reverse complement strand
GGATGCTTACTATTGGTCTTTCTTTTTGAGTGCGATTAGACGTTGGAATAATCTTCCTGACGATAGTTCAGATTTAATTCAAGTTCAGTTTAACGATGATTACTAAGTCGCAAATGATGTAGGAGCTTTCTCCTAAAAACGGGCTTGACCCCCCTACCATATTGCATTTAATTGCTGAATGTAGGGTACTGAGTTGAATTGAATTGAATTGAATAGTGGCATACTATTGGCTAGCTGCGACCTTTACTCCTTATCCATGTATGATCTGGATATATGCACCCGGGAGTTTGTCTTTAAAGTATAGCTATTTGAAAAATATAAGTAGTGGATAATGATAAAAAAGAAAATAAACATATAGTGTTTCTTTTTTTGAACACAAGTCAGGGAAATTTAACGAAGTCATGGCAATCCAAAACTAATACGTCTTCTAGGTTAGCTTAAGGCCCATTTTCCGAGTAGAAATTTGCAAAAACTTTCCACATTTTCGGAAAACAGATTTTCAAATTTTTCCACGTTTTTCATGTACAACTTTACACAATTTTCCACATTTTCTGAGTATTAATTTGGAAAATTGTCCACGTTTTCGGAGTACAAATTTGCAAAAGTTTTCACGTTTGCCGAGTACAAATTTGCAAAATTTTCCACGGTTTTTGTATAAAAATTAGCACAATTTTCCACGTTTCCGTGTACAAATTTTCAAAGATCTCTAGATTTTCTGAAAACCAATTTTCCACAATTCCGAGGACATAATGTTATATCCGTGTGTAAATTCTCTCCCATATTTCTATTCCAGATGAAATAAGGAAAATGTTTCTAAAATCCATAAACATAGCCAGATTTCATATTATTTAAGAGTTCAACTATTTTCGAGTACAGATGTGCATGACTTCCAATCTTTTTTAAAGAATTTTTTTTTTGAAATTTTAATATTTTTCGAAGATACATTCGTAACATTTTCAAAATGTTCCTATGCTAATTTTGTAAAATTTTCACCCATGCAAATTTTGCAAAATATTACAATTTTCCTGTGTCGATTTTGCTAAATCGTGGATAACAATTGAAGTTATTTCAATAGGGAGATATTGTTTAAAAGCCTGGAAAAGTCAGGGAAGTTAAATATGAAATTTTTGGAAGAACCTCGAATGAGGGTGAACTATAAATGACAGCGCTGCATGCATTTTTTTATTCTATATTGCATGACTGTTAAACCTACGACGTCAAATAACTTTCGCAAATAAGTCTTTATTGTAAATAAAAAGTATATTATCACAAGATAATCAGATTGAACTCAATTAAAAATTATAAAATAACGTTTGCAAAAGTGGCGCGTCATAAAATGGTATACAATTTTTAATTTAAGTTTTTCAAACAGCAATCTGTAAATTTAAACAAAGAACATATACTTTACTCGTTTTATGAAAGATATTCGAAAGATATTCTTCTATGAAAGATATTCGAATACTAAGAGGAAAAAAGTGCTTCCATACGGAATATATAACAAAATATTGAGTAATAGTTAATATTTTGTATGAATTTCAACCACTCGTATAGATGGAGGTAAAGTAAAACCTGGAAAAGTGACCACCTGTTTATGTTGACCACTTTTTAGTGTATTGTTTTTTCTGGTGAACATTTCCTTCATAAAAATTCTTTGTATAGTGACCATGCAGTGACCACCTGTCTATTGTGTACAGTGACTAATGTGTGTTGCTTTTTTGCAATTTTTAAATGGCCAATTAGTACCTTAAAAAGTGACCAGATAACAGATGAGTCACGCTACATTTTGCTTTAACCCTTGGACATAATGAGCAGTATACTTTTCGGTTTTGTGGTTTTTTAATATACGTGTATAATTACAGTCTACATGTTTAAGTGCAGTGTACATGTTCATTATTTTAATTTAATTAAGCCATTCTTTGTATAATGACCACCCGTGCACAGTGACCATAGCATTTTTTTTGGTAGTCACTCTTAACAGGTTTTACTGTATTATCATAGCAGCCACCCTCCTTCTGCTAGACTCCTCCATACTTTCTGTTTATTAAATGTTATGCTTAGCTTTTAGTATTAAAGGTAAAAGCTGTTTTTAAACCATTTTAGAATAACTTTACATGAAACATTGGATTAAATCCTTGAATGACAGGTTGACTGTTTTAAAATTGGCAGGTATAAAAACGTGACATCAAACTGACAGTCTACCCCTCACCGCTATTGTCACGATTTGTCACAAATTTAGCATACCCCACCCCCTAAAGCCGTGACATTATTTCTGGATGGCCCTTTTGCATCACTCCAGTAACGTAAAATACAATGGAGTGAGACGCAGTGATACAATTTTTTTAATTTTTTTTAATAGTGCAGAATTTTGCAAATTTTTGCTCGGAAAATGGGGACTCAACAGCATGACTGCATTGAATTTCCCTAATTTTTTTTAGGTTTTTCAGATCTGGAGGTACCCTGATTTATTACTGTTGAAACATGAATTGGTTGTTTTTATAATAATATTAATAATAATAATAAATTTTATTCAACATGAAAAGGCATGGGAAGGTTTAGAGATAAACGCTTATACCCAACCTGAGTTAGTATACAAACTGTACATAGTTAGACAGAGCAAGCTGCGCTGCGCAAGCTGTGATTCCGACAAATCACAGAATTATACGTTGCAAAGGTAAATCGGTTACGTCAGCCTTGGACTGATATCTATACAGTGTATTTGATCTACGATAAGCGAAATTTGCAAATATTTTTTTTTTAAATTTTATTTGTCGGTACCGGTTCTAGAAAACTGTAAACGCGTGCGTATGGCATTTTGACATCTTTCGAAGTTATAGATGAGGTATCGTGTTGGTGAAAATCTGTTGATCTTGCGTGAACGACAACGCGGAATAATTTTACAGCGGAAGTGAATTATTTAAGCGCTATCTATAAACTTGTTTGCGATTCTGCTCTAGGCGATTTAGTTATTTATTGGCCCGAAACCGTATTTGATCAAAAATTGGGGATGCTAAATTTTCTTCTAATCTCCATATTTTATAATCATCTGGCCTCTGCTACTCAATAAACAAACTATTAACGCATTCTGTCCCCGATTTTTTATACTCGTAATTTAGACATCATATTGTATAGGGCAGTTACATAGGAATGTAATGCGTGTACAATGTACATGCATGAGCGATAACGTGAATGTGTTTGTTTTCCTTTGCATTTTTATGCAATTTGAAATCTTATCTTCTATATTTGTTTAGTTTTGAAATTATTCTGAAAAATAATGTAACTGTGAATTCGGAATTTTTTGGTTTTCAAAGCAAAGCTGATACAGGTTGAATATCCCTTATCCGAAACTTTGCTTGGGACCAGACATGTTTTAAGTTTAGGTCATAATGAGATATCTTGGGATGGGATACCAAGTTTAAACGCGAAACTGTATTTTGTATTTGAAATCTGTGAGGTTGTACTATAATAAGAAAGATTTTCATATAACGCAATATATCGATTAAACTGGTAGGCTATATTACATGACTGCGAGTGTTCTAGAGCAGATTAGCGCAATATTGTATATTGTATGAATCAAGAGAATGACGCACTTATAATGAAAACAAAGCTTTTGAACACCTGCGTTTGTTGAATTTATATTGCAACTTATGCGTTATTGTATGCTTTAGTTTCCTGGCTCTAGTTAAACTGTTGCATGATTTTATGTGCGCCTTCAGATATAAAGTTCATCGTAAACTTCAGCTCAAAGTAATAGACCTGCATGGTGCAATTCCTTGCGCATGGCTCAAAGGATTATTTCGTTTTCCTGATAAGTTTGCTAACGCATAAAATGCATTCTATCTGTCACACGCAAGTAGGAACACAGCTTCCAGTAAACTTATGGTTCAAAATTCAATTTGCAGTTTCAGCTGGTCTATAAAAGATGATAACAGGAACGTGCGCGCAATTTCTTCAATTGGGTCATTAAAACAAACAAAACACCGCATTGTCTTCATTATATGAATTATGACTAGGTTTCTTTTGTTTTTGTATATTGAATAACCGGTACCGGTAATTGAATTGGAAAGGTGAAGTATAAAAAGAACATCTTAATTGAAGCAAGCAGATTAATTACCAGAACGTCTTCCCCAACAATTGATATCATTACTTTTAAATATTGTAAAATATATACCTAAATTGTTGATTGTAGTTTGAGCAACCAAGGACAGTATGGTTTTTCCACCAGTATAGATAGCGCGGTGTCACAAAGTGCAGCCAGCTCAGTTGAAATCTTGTAAAGGGATTCATTTTCTAAATTCTTATCAGATAAACCAGAATTATATTCGTGAAATGCTGTAGCGTATTTTGTCATAAATTAATATTGGCAAATTTAATCTTGTTAAATTTCCACCTCTATGCTCATCTAATATTCAAAATTAAAAACCAAAATATCCCGACCTCTGTCTTGACTGTGTCTGTCGATCGATTCAAACGTACAGTAAATGTGGCCTAAAACAAAATTAAGTTCACTTTATGTAAAGTGATCGATATTATCCAGTTTCAAATTCAAAAAGTTCGTTACACTATAGTTGTTTAACCTTTTTTCTTCTTCCTTATACAGAGTAATATACAGACAGTTGTAATTGAGGCTTTTTCGCCAAGCCTATAGTCAATGAATTTTGGAAGGCATGTAATTCAGGCACTTATTCCACCTTCAAACTACGAAATACAATTAGTCATTTCTTTCCAGTTTCATAGAATCTTGAGTGTTTTGCGCTTCAAATTTAAGAGATATCTAAACCCTCGAAGAATACTTCTATCAAAATTATTCTGTTTTGTGAAGTAATTTATCAGCTTCAATTCCGTCAAGTTAAGTAAAATATCTTAATAAAAAGCCGATAATATACAGGGTGTTCGTAAAGGTTGTTTAGAGTGTAATCTACTAACACACGCAAACGCAATGCTTTCATTTTTTTAATAATTCGCATTTTCTACATCGGGTGACAAGAAGAGCTTCTATAGGACTACTGCCAAACTCTTGGCATGACTCCTAAACGTCTTTATCTAGGGAAATGTCAAAAACGAAATATACAAAACGCTCGTAAATAATATCCATTGAATTGTTAGTGTACACGAGAATAGAATATGAACAGAGTTAAATGATGATGATGGTTCACTCAAGTTATTTCTAACGGAGGGCTCTCTTGTGAGCCAGTAAGCGCATAGGTGCGTCTCAGGGTAGTGGCAGATGTGCCATGTTGCAGAGATTCCATGTAGGCGCCACCATTTAAACAGGCGTGATTTAGCCTCCTTCAGGAGGGTGAACTCTGCCCGAGTTTGGACTTGGGTTGCAATACAGATTAATGTTGCACTTGTACATGCCATCAGAGGCTCAATTGTCGACTGCATGTCGAAGTGGACTGAGGAAAAAAAAATAAATAAAAAAATAAAAGTTGATTTGTCACATCATGCTCGAGCCACAATATGTTCTCGGATCTTAATGTAATCTCCTGTTCTGCGAACACCCTGTATGTTAGCCGCCTATATTCACTCGTTTGTACTGAAAGTCTTTGAAATGTGAACATTTGGGAAGTAGGCTCCCCTTTAATTTAATCGAAGTCTGATGCGTTTTTTCCCCGTTAGGAATAAACATTCCTTTGTGGGTGTTAAAAAATTCTTGCCCTCGGCGTTTAACGTTAAATGTGTGAACGGTTATTGTCATGGAAACTGCTTATTTGTGGTACATTAATGTGAGCAGTGAACTGAATTTCTTATAACGCCAAAACGGTTTTCAATAAACCACACTTTTGCTGCATGGGTATTTTCTCTCGACTTAATGAGAATATATTTAAAGCATTTGCTTTCAAATTCAGTACGACTTCGATCTTTCATGCGTGCGTAACTCGTACGTTAATTTTATAAGTAAGATTAAGCATGGAAAGTTTTGCGGACACGCAAGACTAGCGAAAATTTCTGATACCTTAACTTTGCTTTGTGGGAAGATTTGTTGTTCAGTTTAGTAGGCAACGCTATACTGTAGCTATTACTTGGGCTACTTCTCAATGTGCTGCACAGACTAAGAGTTTAATGCAGGTAGGCAAGTCTAATAAACAAAGGCCATTGATAATGTTAGGATCATCAGTGTCTATGAACTGTTTCATGCTCTTGGACATCATGTTCTTGTAAAATCGTTTTTGTAATCAAGATGTACAAAATAGCCAGTGCATAAATTATGATAAATACTGTAGTGCAGCAGGGCTCATCTGGAGTTTTCAAATAAAAATGACGAAGTCACGCCCTTTCTCCGCAGTTGACCATAGGTGGCGCTAATTTGATATTCTACATCAGCGAATCAAGCTATCGCCTTGGTGACGATTGTGCATTATTGATTTCAGTGCCATAACAAGACCATTTGGCCAGTAGTCTGCTCACGCGCGTTATTTGCTATTATTGTTGCTATTGTAGATAGTATGATGTGCCTGTTTACTTTTTGTTGTTGTTACTGTTCTGTCATCGCCTGGTGTCGCTAAATACACGTATGTTAAGAACGTAGGCATTTTTACAACTCGTATTTCGTGTACGTGCATTTATTCCTGCAATTGGTCGCTTAATTGATAGTGCATATCGTGTATAGTTGTCGATAGGCTAGCCAACAATCAGATTACTAATCCAGGTGCCTTCATCTCTGTTATCAAATCGGTGTACAACGTAGTAAGAGTCGGATAGGGTTGTTTGGAATAGCTTTGTTTAACATCGAAACGCGAACGTGAATTTGTTGTCGATTAACTGCGACGCTAATTTCAGGTAAGACACTTGTTGACCTTATTTGTTTAGCTGTTTGTCAACTAAGTCTGTTAGTCGCTGAGAGGCCACGAGGTTAATTTTCATCTCTCTAATTGAACAAGTCAATGTTGTTAAATTGAAACTAAAGATAAGTCGTAGCAATATACATTAATTCCCGAGTGAAGTTTTTTTTGGCGAAGGCCATCAATAAACACGTCCCCAAATATAAGCATTTTAGACCGCCCTTACATCTTGTCCATCTTTATTTTATATCATCTTTTATAGTTCTCACTCGGATACATACTTTTCGAAGTTTGTATAAAATTTTTTCATAAAGGAAGCCTTGCTAGATAGGAAATCTAAGAGGGATTTGGCATATTAAGTCCACGACTGAAATGACTATTTTTAATCTGACAGCGCTGTGCGAATTCAAGATGACAGGCAGTGTAATCCTAGAAGATTCAACAGAAAAATCCTGATAATCAGTACTTGGCATAAAAATATACAGATGTTCTACCGATAATTTTTTGGCTCAATTTGTGAAAAATTGATTACATTTTATGTTAATTAAAAAAAATTAAACATGGAAAAAATTTGAAATCGTTTCATTTCATGTTCGATCTTTTAAACTAGTTCTTACTTTATCATCTTTTTTTAAATTTAAAGAGGAATGTAAAAAAAGTTTTAAGACTCAGGGGAAATTTGATTACAATACAACGTTGGAAAAATATTGCTGTTCGCGGTATTTCTAGCATTACACATTAGGGTAATTTGGAAAAATGTGGATGCAAACGTCCACGTCGCATGCGCCATATTTTGAGAAAATATACCTTTTTTTTAAAAAAAAAATTATATTGAATTGTATAGTAATTTCTTTTAAGAAAAACTTTCCAGATTGACATGTTTATTTGAGTGGTTTAATTATCACAGAATGTGACAGCATGGCTTTGATATGTATCATTGCGCTTTATTTAACATTTCAAAGTATTATCATTTTATTATCAGACTACAGTATTGCGTTGTACTTTGACATGCTGTGGTCATATTTATCTCGTAACGTTATATCTATGGCAATGAGACTCACTACCTAGCATTTTTCAATGTAGATAAGGCATTATCCGCTTTGATAACGAAAAATTGGAATTTATAGTCCTTTGGCAAATTTTTTGTTCGTGACTCTATCAAAGCAGATTTTCGGGAAATAATGTATCGCAGAATAATTGTTTAAGGATAACATAGCCATGCCATTGGCAAATTTTCGCATTCCTAGATTTAATGTCCATTGCATTAGATTCAGGGCAATTTTTCCTTTTTTTTTTGGGAGAGTTTTTCACCTCATGGCCATTCGTTTTGTCTCCTGCCTGTGGTAAAGCAAAATGGGTGTGGCAGAAGTAGATTAACTGACTCGAGATTTTCAAATTATTTGGCCTGGCAGGTGATTGGTGAAGAAGTTGTTGAAGGAATCTGAATTGGGACAAAACGTGTACTATCTAAAGTCAATGAATTTGCTAGGTAAAATATATTGTGCAGCTTGATCGTACATTAAATCGTTACCATGGCATTCTCCAAACAACATTGTAATAAGACTTAGCTTACTGTCGTAACATCTCATAAAATAAACACACATATACTGTAAGTTTATATCTGAAATAAACAGAACGCTAGATGCGGGAGCACCTTATAACGGGATTTTTCGCCAAATTTCAGGCAATTTCACGCATCTCCAAAAAGTCAATTTTCACTCGCTATATGAAAAATAATGCGAAATTACTATTTTTTATAATTATTGCTAAATTTAATTTTACATGTAAAATTATTTACCAAATGCAGTACAGATATAAAACAGTAAATTACCAATTTTATTAACAATAATGAAGTGTAGCCTGCTTATTTCCAATTTATTCTTTTTTTAAATCCGTGTTTAGTAACATTTTCAGATATTTGCTAATGATTTTGGTTGACATTCCTGAAATTGCCTGAAATATGTTAATAGACTGTACCGCCTGTAACAAATTATAAGCAAGGGTTAATATTTGCTGAGATAGAATCACATCGAGCAAATTATGGTCAATTCGTCTCCAGAAGCTGCGTTTTTGTAACATTCTGGATATTTATTTACCAAATTAAGTTGTTAATTCTTCCGTCAATCAAACAGGTGTGAAATGCCAGATCTTATTAATCCCATGGAAACATTGGTGGAAATATTTTTTTTTAAAAAAAAGGTCAAATATAAATACAAAGTTTCGTGCCAGTAATTCAGATATAATATTTTGTCCATTAATGTAGTAATATGTCGATAGTTTCTCACGTAATTCGTACCAAAATTTATAGTTTATTTATCAAAATCTATCAGACTTGATAAATTATCAAAATCATTGAGCTTTGGTACATAATCAAAAATCATTCCACGTGCTTGTAATTGATAATCACCAGTTACATGTATGCATGTACGTTTAATAGGCGGCAGCAGTTTGATTACACTGCATTCCTGTTGGTCTAGTTTTGTATGATCTTCCTTATAGAAGCCAAAGTTTAAAAAAAAATATTTGATTAATGTTTGAGTATGGGATCTTATTGACTATTGAGAAGTTGAATAAATTCATGTATATCTATAAACTGTAGGCTATATAAAGAAGAGATGTGGAGATGTCAGATTAAATCTTCAGAAAATGTTAAGAATGTCATCGTAAGAAGTGTACTGGATGACGTCGTCAGAATTTTAGTAACGCTCCGGACAATGCCAGGCATTATGATATACACTTTAATCAGGTTACAATAATGCATAATTTAAGGACCATGGGCAACTTCCGAAATTTAACGATTTAACACGATGCATATTTTTGTACAACTTTCTTGATGTAGGCTGAATCTGTTTTCTAATTAAACAACTAAAACGACAAATAGCACGATGGAGTCCTATTTCATCTACCTGAAAACACTAATTAATTAGATCTTACTGAATATTTGCTCGTGTTATGTCCTCTAGAATGCTTGTATAAAAGTCGGAGTCTTGCTTTTGTGTTATTTATTATAAACTAATTTGAAAATAGAGCACGTTCGTAACGACTGTCGGTTGTTTTGCAAACCATTTAATGAACCGTAATGTGATTACTGTTTACCTTTTGTAAGAAAACTGAGACTCTTTAACTAGCCTGAAATGAATTCTCTTATAGAATTTGCTAATTAAAAACTTGAACAATGCGTCATTATTGTACATTTGGTGTAGGCGATAACCGGGTTTTTTCGGGTTTTTTCTTTGAACATGCATTGAACTTAAACTGTATTTTAAAAAATAGAAATCAACGTCATATAGTTTTAACTGGGTTTAATGATAATTATTTATTGATAATGAAAATTGGGGTTAAATTACATCATATTCTAATGCTCTGCAAACATGCTGTATATCAGATATACCATAAAGTATATATCTAAACAGTAATACAGTAAATACGCAAGTCATGACACCATGTACATATAGGCTAAAAACACGTATACATGGAATGAGCTACTGCATGACAACACATTGAATGGCACAGGTTCACTGAAAGACGGCATGGAAATGATATCGAAAGCCAAAACTATTCGGCAATCTTCCTAATTTACAGTAGATGCATTGGTAATTTGTAAAGGACTGCAAGTTTGTTACATGGTCTCTTGGTAAGGGGAGTCTAAAAAAATTATATTACTTGATTTTTAAGTTATCAGTAAAAATGTTTACCTCGACAAGAAAACTATATTTTAAAGTAAAAAAAAAAAAAAACAAGTTTCTTTGTTTGATCCCTATTTAATAACAAACAAATTTTTATTTCCTATCAATAATATAATGGTTAATTTAATAACTGTTGTACCAGAATTGTCTGTAGGAAGAAAATTTGAAAACAAGTTTCTTGTTCAGTTTTAATGTTGTATGTAACGTTTAACGGTTTGAATTTTGTGAGCATGACCGCTTTGTTCATTTTCAATCTGTTCTCCGTCTGAGCTGTATTCAGTTGTAATTGTTATGAAATGCTGTAATTTTTAATGCGGTTGATTGCTTAGCCATGAAATTCTGAATGCGAAATCACTTTTGCATATCCCTAGAATTCGAAGCAATTTCATTTTGTCGCTTGCAATTTTGAAAGCTAGTTAAAATGCATTTGGTTTAATAATTTGTTTTCAAAACTTGAGTTTTCGTGCATTGACCTTAAAACTACAGGAAAATATGCACCAGACTTCGGATATTTTGCTATTGGCATTATCGCGTTAATTTCCGGGTGACTTCATCGTTGAAAGATTTTTAAGTTTTCCCTGTTTTACTTACATGTACACTGTACATGGATAAACCTTATTCTCCTTCGTTTACGAAATCACCAAAGTTGAAATCAGCCAGTACATGTATTAGGAATTGCATAAGAATAATTGTCTGAGATTGCTCCTAAATTCAGTGCTAGTTTTTTAATGCATTTTCTATTGTTTCCTTCAACAGGCGTCAATCTATTTATTGTTGGGTAGTTTTACCAATGTCGATTGTTTGGGATGACAATGCCAGAATCGAATAACGGATATCACCATACCCCATGGAGTGTCCCTGGTGAAAGCCCAAGGTACATACATAAATAAAAAACTATTCAGTTTTTTTATTTATTTATTTGAATTGGTTATTTTGAATTTATTTGCCTGTATTATGCATAATTCATATCTGGATATACAGTAGTGCCTTTGGATACAGTGGAAGCCCCGGCCCACAACCAATGTCTCCTCATAAAGGCGAATCTACGTCATCGTCTCCACGTCACTCGGTCTCTAATGGATACAGTTCAGGTTATTATACGATTACACTCAAATTTATTTTAGCAGTAACAGATCATTCTCAGTTTATGGAATTATATGTAGAACGCACACCACATACAACATCCATGCACTACAGAGAGACGCAAAACGAATTTCTGAACTAATGGATGCTGTTGAAAAAGTTTTCTAGTGAACAAGAACGATTCATGCACTTTTGGTCTTGTTCAAAAATAATAATTAAGAGTTTTAGATTCTGCCATGTCGAAAATTGCCAATCCGAAATCGATAGAAATTTAAACTTATTATCAATAACATTTATGCAAATTTAAATTATTATCCCCCGTATGTTATCTGTCAAACGACAATTTGATTATTTGCACGTTGTAGGTTTGAAAGGATTTATATACTAAGATTAATAGTCAATTAATCAACACATTGTATTCATTGAAATGATTTGATTTTATTTTAGACCAGCACAGTGACACAGAAGATGGACCAACTTACCTATTGGAACATCTGGCCACATTTTCTGTGGGCAGGACCCACAGTACGTTTTGAATTTGATGTACAATACCAGATTTTATGTTGACGCGTATAATAACAGCTGCTTTTAATTCTTCAAAGGTATTATGGATCCCATGGAAGGATTGAATAAACTATGGCAGATGGAAAAACGGACTGGAATTTGGACGCAGAAAATGCAAATGAGGTTACTCAAACAGCAGGTCGTCATCATTGATTTTGAGAATGGGGTAAGGTTTTAGACATTGATTTGCATTTTTAATGTTTTGCATATCACTGTTCACGTAGTTTCAGACGATCCAATTGCCATTACTTGTTGCAACATATAATTGGATATGTTTAAATTCGTAACAAGTGTGCAATCTGCATCAGTTAATCGTAACTGTTGGCTGCTTTGTCCCTTTTCTGTTTTTTGCACGGGGTTGGAGGTTGTATGAAAGATAAGAAATATACATTGGCATTGTTCAAATTGCATAAGATTTGTATTACTGTATGCATAATCAAACTATAAATTTTCAGGTAACAAACTTAGGATATTGCATATTTGTGCAAAAATAAGTAATTGTAATGCATATAGCATGTAAATATGAACCTCATTGGGTGTCCTACGTGTTATAGGATAGTCACATCTTCATCTTATCAAACTTCTTCCAGATCAGAGAAATTTATTTTTATTTGAAAGCTATCCATGCTTTTAGAATGCTTGAGTAGGCTACCCATACTGGAAATCCTTTAGTTTTATCATTTTATCCTGATACAAAACAGTTTATTTCTAAATAATCCCAGTGAACTTAACAAGTCAATGCTAAACTACAATGGATTTTTAATTTTATATTACTGACAGCTATGTTATGAGGGCTCCCAAATTAACCCCTTCCCCAATTACTATAGTATGAAGATTTGTACCCAGTTTCAATGCAAAAAATATATTTTGATGGACATTTGATCAAAGCGGTTAATATTTGTCTTTTCTTGATTATTTGAAAATAGGATGTTGTCGAACGCTTTCCAATGAGCCTCATCACATCGCCCATGGCTTACACAGGAACGGACAATAAAGAACCATACAATAACATCCTTGTCTTCATTGTCAAAGAGGAACCTAAAACGAAGAACTTGAACAATTCTGAAATGCACATTTTCCAATGCGTACAAGTGTCGGTAAGTAATTTCATTTTTTCATCTGGATGATTGCCAAAAATGTCTGGCATTTAGAATTGCAGATCTACAGCGTATATATCCATAAATACAATGCCCAAATTTTGTGGGCATTTCTCAGTGTTGCATTTCTGTAATACAATTGTGTGCATTGTATGTATATGCAAAGGAAGGGTCAGACGAGTTAATGATTTTCAAAGGGTGTTGTGACATCGGAGGGTTGGAAGGAACTCCGAGATGCCTCCCTTATTGTTGTTTGAGAAAACCTTGACTGACACCCATGCAACTGACCTTATTCACAAATAATATGGCTTGTAAATGGAATGGATATTAACAGGGATGATATAGCATCCTCCTTAAGACCTATAAATGTCTGTTCAGTGTCTGATTTAGAATATAGTACCATAGAACTCCCATGGTATCTAAAGAGTGTAGGTAGATGATAGGTGGTTGAAGTAGCGGAAAAGTCATACAAATAATGGAAATAAATGACATACTTTCTGTAGTCTCCTAAATGACTCATTTCACTATATAAAAGGTGTAATGCACTTGGGGATTGCCTTTGGTGCTGAAATATTGCGCCCTAATCACGTGGGGTGATGGACGTTAATTTGGTTTCACTCTTTAACCCTTTCAAGACAACACTATGATTCCCATATCCAAACTTTTTGAAACTTTGGAAAATGAAACAATATATTACAACTAGGTTCTCTGAATTTTTTCAGATTTTTTTTATCAAAAATTAAAAGTTTTACAAAATGTCACTTCAAAATTTCAACATCCCAAAACAATGGCATAATTTGTGCCAACAAATTTTTCTATGACATTTTTTTAATTTACAGGACGTGATTTATTAGATTGATGCAAAAAAATTCACTTAAAAGTATTGGAAATTCATTTAACCAATTTTGTTTTTAAGCCTATTACCGCAAATTTATTGAAAATGTAGCTCCAAGTTTTCAAAACGCTATAATTTCCTAAAAAATGCCAGTAGGATGCACTACGAGCATTCATTTTAAAGAGGGGCTATTCCGCTATACACTGAAGCATTGCAGTACAACCAAAAGTCATTTTCTGAGGGGCAATAAATTTATGAATAGCTTCGACTGAAAAGTACCGTCAGGCTCGAAAGGGTTAATTCTGGCCTTGGTAGATGGGGCATCATCCTGGTCCACTATTTCACCGGAGACAGTGGAATATTTAGGTTTAGGCATAGTTTAGGCGTAGAGTTTAGGCACATAGTCGGGTGACAACATCTAAAGGGGCAGTAGATATCTTGTTTCCAGACTGGCGGTATCACCACTTCTATGCCGCAATTGCGGAAGCCTACGAAAAGCTGCGCACTACACGTGGGAAGCAACTTTTGAAATTTTTCTGCAATCATATAATTGCCAATGATATAATTGTCAAGTTGCGAGTGTTACTCATTATGGATATGTACAAGAGACGCGGCCCGGTTCTGGAGTACGTTCTCAGGCGCCGCTGTATAGAAATTGGGTCGGCCGATCCGATCACGGTATATAACTTTTAAATTTATCTCCAGTTTCATTGTAAATAAGGTATGCCATAAGGCATTTTTTAAATTAATTTCTACTTTTGTCCGTGACAAGTAAACCCGATATCTGCGTGCATGCGTTGACAAGGTCAAACATGCCGCGTTAAACCTTGCACAAGCGCGTTAGCATCTCATGATGAGTGAAGGACACGTATTACAGTAACACGACTTTCCATCGATACATAATTTATTATCTTATTAAATTTCTCTTACAGCACATGAATACGGAAATCCAAGCGGGCCGGCAATTAACAACGCAATGCAATAGAAAAAAGAAAGGAAAATCAGCTAGACAGTACGGCCAGTTTATTGTATGGGAAGATTTGCCAGAAGCCTTGGTTTTGGGAATGGAATTTCAGGTTATAACGGAATTATCATTTCTACCTCAATCTAAGGTTCTGTTTTTTGAGAATGAGAAGAATAAAGTACTTTCATTCCGTCAGGCATTGGTTGCAGATCCCATGGACCCTTTTAAGGTACAGCCTGAACCAGCTGAACAGGAGAGAGACAAGCATAGGAGTGTGTAGACTAGCATATGTCCCAATTACGACAGTTTCGGCTGTAACATTGCCGCCTTGTTCTGTATCATTTCCCCCATGTTGGGTGAGCCGGGCGGCACCGGTAGGCGAGCGTATGGTGATAGGCCCTTTATCGCGGGCATTGGCTGATATTAGACCGGCCTATGGAGTCTTTTTGTCTCAGGGAAAAGAGTGTAGGCCGATTGAAGTGATAAATTTATCGGCCTCTGAAGTTAAGATAAATGCGGGTCAGATTTTGGCATTGGCAACCCCGTTAGAAGAGGCGGATGAAATTATAAATATGGATAAACAAGACAAGGAAAGAGATAGCTTAGCGTTGGTAGAGAATTTTGAAAAATTTAAGTCGGCATTAAATATTGATCCGGAACTAGATGAAAAGATAAAGAAAAATTGATGGCATTGCTGGCTAAATTCAGGGAAGTTTTTGCCCTGTCTACCTCAGAATTTGAAATGAGTAAATTACCACCACATTGTATTGACACTCAGGGAGCACGACCTGTCTATCAGGCACCACGTAGAACACTTCCTCCAGTAAGGGAGATTATAAGGAAGGAGGTGGGTGATATGTTAGATAGTAATGTGATTGTGCCTAGTAATAGCCCTTAAGCTAGTCCAGTGGTAATTGTTAAGAAGAAAGATGGAACCTTCAAATTTTGATGGAATCATCAAAATTCAACGTGTCCAGTAATCATCAAAGAACATCGTGTCCAGTAAACATCGAAATTCATCGTGTCCAGTAGTTCCAGTAATTATCGAAAATCATTTTGTCCAGCAGGACAGTCTTCAAGGAATCAGCTTCTTGTTAAAGTACTCAAGAAGTACTTTATTTGGCAAAGGACATAGGCACCATTCCCAGGGCCTATGTCCCCAGGCTATTCAATGACTGCATGAAGATTTTTTATGCCATACGGTTCCCGCTTCGACACTCCGGTCCATCCGAGAGACCAGATACCTGATGGTGAAGGACTCAGGAACCCAGTACATGGAGAAGGAAATGACCGATCAGACCAGAGTTAGAGAGGTGACTCGACCCAGGAGGCAGCGCGAGTCCATGATCCAGGAACCGGATGCCCTACAAGACGACCAGCAAGTGGCACGAGCGCAACACCGACGGCACAACCCGCCCCGGAGGGCCAGCCAGCTTGGATACAGCCCAACCATCCCGCAGGAAAATGTCAGACCAACGCAGCTACAGACACATGAAAACCATCTGAAAGTCCTATCAAGCTCCTCATCTGATGGCCGCCGTCGCAACCCCCCGAGGAGGGCACGGGGGCTCAACGAAACAGCCAGACAACTGAACCATACCATCCATTATATTATTTTCCTCCCCTGCTCTAACTAGTGACGGGTTCCAGAGGTTTTCGACCGTGCCAGGTGCATGGTCAACTTTCACTCAAATTTTCATACTGTAGTAACATTTCCGGAAGACAAATGGTCTTCACGATGTACCCTGTTAAATTTTCCTTAAAATTTCGTTTTTCGTCCAGTCTCCACTGGAAGTAGTTTGCTCATTAACTATGGAACCGTCTTGGCTAATGCAGGAGAGGGAAATATTGCATGTGCAAGCGGGTATTTCAGCTCGTTGCAGTAACTTTCGAATTGTTTCTGTGTTTACCGCCACTGGTACCTCCTCTAACATGGAGGGGTGGGCCCCTTTGGCAATTTATTTAATCAAGGGAGCTAGCTTCAAACTTTAAATGCTGAATTTATTGCATGTCGTCATAATTACCCACACGTCCTCCCATTTTTCTTTAAAAAAATTTCGACCTATGGCTAGGTTATCATATTTAATTTACTTTCTCAAATACTGAATGAATAGGGAAGCAGGAAAAACAAAATTCTCTTATTATTATTTACCGCTCGCGAGATGCAGCTCGTAGAAGTTGACTTTCCAATATATGTTCGTTTTTTAACGCCACTAATCTTGCTTCCTAAAACATTGAGGCGTGGGCAACCTTCCATCCTCTTTTCTTTCCCCACGGGAGTTAGTCTTAATTTAAATGTTGTCATAGACAACCATCGATTTCTTCTAAAGAAACTTTTCGATCAACAACCCGTTTATACATTCTTAACTGTCAAGTCAAAACAAATTATCTAATACATGTATTTCGACCAAGGGATGGGTTCTCGTTTACGTTCTTGACCATCGTCAGGGCAGAAAAACAGTTGTCCTTTAATTTTTCTTATTTTGTCTTGCCTGAAATATATCCTTTAAATAATCTTTACCGCCACTAATGATTTTCTTCCCGCCAATGACAAGAAGGGGTTGACGTCACTAACGGTGACCCCCTTTACTCATTGTTTCATTCTCTGACTACCCCACACAATGAGAGTGGTGGTCAGCGCCATGCTTGTTTTTTGGAGTTTTCCCGAAGTTTTCGACCCTTGTTCTGAAAATGGTAGGAGTGGTATCTCCCGATCTGTTTAAATATGCATCAAAGGTGACTAAGAGGTAGGCAATAGCGCTGATTGGAGCGTGATATTCTCGATTTAGTTCTTTCATTTCCCCAATTATAACGCACATGGTATTGACCATGATTGCGACCAAAATTCTCCACACAGGACCTGGTTTCGTACGATCTGTACACCTGTGGCGCTCACCTCAGGTGCACGCTATAAGGTTTAAGGTCTAGGAACTGGGAATCCAACTGTTTACATTTATCCACATTGTTTTGTGGACACTTTGTGGATGGGTATTGCATTCCAGGGACAGTTGTAACGAAGGTGTACTGTCCCACGCACTGTAACATCTTAACACTGATTGATGTAATATCCTATTATTTCACTTTGAGCTTGAATAAAGGGGTATGTCCCCGAAACGTCGCTGAAAGAAAATTGTATTGGTCGTCGCCTCCGTTATTTGTCTAGAATAAAAGATCACCTGGAAATTCGTATTAAGGTATTGGTCGTCGTACCAAACCCTTAAAATTCTCCAATTCAACGCCAAGAAGCCAATAATCTACAGAAGACAAAGGTAGGAAAAATTATTTCATATTTGTGAATTGTTTGAGAGTTTGATTATTGAAGTATCCCATTTAAACTAGCCCAAAAATTAAATATAACATTAGAGGGGAGAATAATTCTATTGAAAATATTCATTTTGACCAAAATCCATTACTTTTATTACCTCTTGACCCTAAACTTAATTGATCAACTTTGAAGGGTTGGGGGGGAAGGTTTGAAATAATTATACCTTTAATTGGAAAAATCCACGGGATAATATTCTTTAAAATTGAAATTCAAGTCCGTCTATACAGGTTAAAATCAGTTGCGATCTCAAAAACTTTTTAATTAATCCTTTACATGGCGATAATACAACAGAAGAATATATAGATTAAAATTAAACCCATAGGCTAGTTCAAAATCTCGACCCCAGAGGCCGCTAGCGCCCGAGTCAGACCGCCGACAATTTCAAATTTCCAGATCGGAAAAACCGCCGAATGGGCGCTCAAACGATTATAAATTTTAAAAATTATTTCCGAAAAACGCTATGAAAAGCCATTAATTCATGAGCATATGATAGTGAAATATTGATTATTTAAGAAAAGTTCCGCTGAAAACCGTAAGCGCACGGGCGCACGGATAAAAAATTATATTTTTGAAGTTTAGTACGAATAAACGCTGCTACGCGCCGCATTTTATCGGGCGCCATTAGAGAGCCTATAACTGAAAGAGAGCTGGCCATAGGACACAAAATGGCGTCTTGTGTCCATAGTGCGTAATGCTATAGCCACGCGCGCAATCCGCCATTTTGTGTCCAAAAGCGTATTGTAATAGCCACG
>JAQGBX010002809.1:0-19088 GCA_034698745.1 Megaphyllum sjaelandicum | reverse complement strand
TAATGCCCCCTAAACAAAGCACTACGATTTTACAGTGGAATTTCATTGTTCTACTTATCTGAGGTGGGCTCGTAAATACATTTTACGAAATAGTGGGTTGTATTAACTTGTACATAAAATATTTATGCTTTTAAAAAACTACTTTTATTACATGTACCGAAAGCAATTTACGATACAAACATTGACGAAGTGACGTCTTCAGCATATCGCCCATACACCACTCCCCATTCCGAGCGTGTTAGCCAAGCGGCATGTTAAAGCGAACTGTAGGCTACACGTTCATTAAAACTGTCATGACTTCTGAGAGGGACGTGTGCAAGTGTGCGGTTCCCTTTTGGGTTCGGTTTGATTTGAATCAATAGAATTGTAGAAAAATGGTTGAATTTTCGTGGCGTTGGCATTTTTTTTATGAATATTCTGAATATTCGATTTTATTGAACTACTGTATTAGGCTTAACCTGTTGCGGATATGCGTTCACACGCACATATTGTATAATTTGTCTACATGTTGCGATAGTGTGTACTTTAGTCCTTATCAGACATAAGTTTTGCGAATCTCTCGATCTTTGGAAGCCTAAAAGTCACGTGAACAAAAAAAAATTGGAATGGTGGCCAGTAATGATGAAAAGCCGAATTTTGACAGCACTAATACTTCTGCGTGGCTTGGTAACTAAGAGCGTAGTTGTGCATACCGTCGTTAGTAATGACTGCACTATAGGTGGCCGCATCATTAATTCCGTCATTAGTATTGACCATGTATATCTGATTCCATTGATCTGATTGATGCATTCTTTGCATCGATTGGTTTTAAAAAAACAGCGCTAACCATGAATGCATTTTTGCGAGCCAATTAACGAGTCCGTTTTGCACACGTGACTTCATGACTGTCAAAGCACAGTGGCCAAAGTGCGATTCGCAAAGATTGTTTGACCTCGTTAACATTGATCAGAATGCAATGGTCATTGGTAAGGTCTCCTCTGAGCACGTGACATACTGTAACCCTTGAGGTACGAGTATTTCCTTGAAATCAGAGGACTGTACAAGTTCACTAATATTACTGTACTTCCAAAAACGTTGCATCATTCGTTCTCCTTCAATTTCAACCTTACACGATCATTTGAAATGACTGTTTTTGCTTAGAATCGCGTACAGTAAATGCGTGGGAGCACAGTAAAACTTTTAAAGTAAGAAAGTTATTTACCGACCACAAGCGCCACCCAGCGGGCAAACAATTGGGAATTCGTTTAGCATTACCAACTGTTTGCCCACTGGGTTGCGCTAGTGGTCGGTAAGAAACTTTCTTACTTTAAAAGTTTTACCGTGCTCTCACCCTATGTGCAAAGTATGGACGACTAATTTTCGCAATCATTCGGCGCATGCGCGTGAACAAAGTGGCGCACATTGGAAATACGAGTCCGGAATTTGCGTGGTGCGAGAAATGTAAATAAAGTGTTGTCTATGAGAGAAACCTACATTATCAATGCTAGTGACTAGATTAATGATGGGGTAAATGTATATGATCAATACTAATTACCGGATTAATGATGCACTGCATAGTCTGTATAGTCATTATTAATGGCGATATGCACAACCTCGCCTCTAAACATGTAGTTACTAAACTACGCCCCAGAATGATGCCAATATCCGAATTTTCATCATTACGGGCGTTCATTCCAAAATTTTTCACCCGACACGATCAATCAACGTCACGCTCACATAGTAATGACAATATTACTGAACGTGGACAGTTTCCTCAACATCGAATGTAGATCTCGTGCTGATTTCGTTATGGTCAGTTCCTTTTTGGGAAGGTCAGTCTTCTGGGAATTTTGTCAAACACGCAATGACCTTCCCCTTGGCAGGCTCTACTTTTTAATAACCTGGTATTTTTTGCAGTACTTCGCTATACATAAACGAAATGGAAGCAAATTTATCAACCTCGTTTGTTGCTGTGTTTGATTAAATTAGACCCACTAGCCTAGTATCTTGCCTTATCACTCCGATATGACCGTGCCAACGAAAGCTTTATCGAAACTTAGGAAATAAAAATGCGTCATTAACATTCGATCATTTCGTCATCAGAATTTCAATAACGAAAACGAGATACTGTACACCTAATTCGCATTCCTCGGACGGAAGTAGTGGGTTTTTTTTGCGCAAGTACGAAATTGTTTCGTTTGAAAACGTACCAGTAGGTGGCGTTCTGATAATGAAGTTATCATAAACTCATTAAACTTAGTTGGCTTAACAATGATTTGCAGGATAGAACAGTATACATGAACTGTCTGACAGTCTAAATGACATGCATGACATTATGAATCTGATAATACATTATCCCTATACTGTCACCCGAGTAATATTTTTCCGTCAACGATGACAGTAGAGACTAGAGAGTTCCACAACAAGCGCTGAATCTTGTCAAGAACATTCTTATCATCTTATCAGCGCTTGTTGTGGGCGTAGCTAAGTTTCTTTGTGTGCGCCCTCATTTTAGGCGCATGCCGCATTCTTATCCCGCTTGGTGGCGCTAGAGTGCGCAAAGTGGTAAGCGCCTGCAATAAGCTTTCTTAAAAAAACGACGTATAGCGGTATAGGGGTGGCGCTGTTCCCCCTAGTCGTGACGCGTTTGACGTCACGCAGCCATTTGCAAGATGGCGATTTTCTTTTTCTTTTTCCCTCTAGACTTCCGTACTTATCAGCGCTTGTTGTAAGCTATTCCCGACTAACTTTGTTTGTGCTCCTACTGCATTGTATATATAGTAATGTGTCAAAACTGTTTCGGAACATTTAGTGGCCATACACTTTCCTCGTCTAAATTGCGCTTTTGACACAATTTCGTGCCAACTTATAAATCCCCGGACAACTATAAAACGCGTTTCCAAATATTTTCTCGTAAAATTTATGTCGAAAGTTTGCTCGAATCCAACTATTTTATAACGTACTTCACAAGCTCCATTTTAAAATGCAATTTTCATTTACGTAGAACTACTGTACGTCTTTCCCCGACTTAAGGGGGCAGTTATGGAGTTTAGGTTATTCGATTAAATGACCTGAAATTGTCTGACCACATCTTCAAAAAAATGCCCTGTAAAAAATGTAAAATGTAAAAATGTACCTGTAAACGAAAAATTGTACAATGAATTGCCCGAGAAAATGCCGATTATTTTGGACGTTGAACAAAAGGTTCGATTAAATGCACCTACATGTACTGTATACCAAACAACGCCCGATTAAATTGACGAAAAAATGCCCTATGAAAGGTCCGAAAGAATGTCCAAAAAATGGGTCACTTTTAAATGACGCCATTGATTAAAGTTCTGATGACGTCTTCCAATTCACAATTATGATGACATTCTGCATTTTTTTAGCGACGGCTTCTGAAAAATTCTGATGATGACATCATTCATTAAAATCCGTACGATGACGTCATTTGTTAACTTATGATGTTATTTCGGAATTTTTAGCCTTTAGCTTTAAAATTTGTAATGTGGGCTGCAGGGGATGGACGAGGTGTTTCCAGTCGTGATGTTTTAGAGCCTCTTCCAAGTGGTGCATCGTGTTATGACGTAGTAATGGGATCGAGTCCCACGTTCCCCCTTTTGCTTAATAAACTGCAATTAATGCTTCATCGCGTGCATGCATAGGTTACGTAGAAGACCGTTAGAGTAATTGGACACTTAACGTTTGACCACCAATGAATGTACGTTAATGATAGCTTTGTGATTTCGCTCAACTATTGATCCTTCAACCGATACCCGCTCGAGCTTTAAAACCGGGAGCCTGCATCGCATTAATTTTATAGTTCTTATAACAACGTACTAATACGACCGCCGAAAGCGCTATCGTTGACCGGTGGCCGATGGGAATTGAGCGATTTGAGGAGAAATTCGCAGTTTTACGGCATTTCTACGAACGTAAATTGATAATGCGCGGAATGCCGTAGATATGCTTTTACGGTATTGAACCCATTGGAACCTTGTGCAGAGTTACGTAGGGGATACATCACGTGATCGTTTCATCGAATCGACAACTAATGGCGAATTCAACTTGTTCAAAAAGAGTACCCGCGGAGTACCCGAGTGTACACTTGGGTACTCCGAGTGAACTCCAGGGTACTCCGAGTGTAATCTTTTTGGACAAGTGAAATTCGCCATAAAAGAACATCCCACGGGGTAATTTTCACCAATGGAATGAAGAAAATGTCACGTGATCTATTGGTTTTAATTGGGATACTCGGTCAGGAACTTTAAGAATGGCAGTTTTGGCTATCGTGAAGTCACGTGTGAAAAATCGATTGGAAAGTGGTTTCTTGTTTAACGACCTAAAAATAGCTCAGTATAGTGGGTTAAACGGCATTTTTTATTTTTGAAATAATGTTTTACCAAAGTTTTAAATTTTAAGGAGCGTGCGAAAATTTTTTTTCTTACATTTATTAAGTGCATGCTTTATTTCGTGATTTACGAAAAGCAAAGTTTTCACGAACGTTTTGCTCCGAGTTACTAACTAAATCACATATTCCCCTTTTTACGAACTCAATTCCTCATACAGGGGGATATTTGTTAGCTTTTTTTGTGTTCTATAGAGAACAGAGAATTTCCCCAAATGGGTTGGAAAATACATGTAGTTGTATAGTGATATTTTTGGAAACTCGAAACATTATAAAGGTGAGTTCAAATTGCATTTTTCTTTTTCAATATGGATCCCTACAAGTCTTTAAAATTGCGAGTAGAATGTGCATATAAGCGAGGAACGTGATAATAGCGGTACTCACGCAGAAGCTTAACGCATTGCGAAATCACTCATGTGAAACGAATGTACCATGTATAGTCATTGATTTAAAACACAAATCACATCGATTTTTTTTAAAACCAATGTGAGAGTATATTTTTCACACGTGGCTTTGTGGCTACCAATTCGGTAGCTTCTGTCTGAGTATCTCTAATGTTCAAGGCACTCTTTTAGATTTTACTTTAAAAATACATCAACTTCATGTCGTTTTGATTTTCTCATTCTAAGCTTAGCATGCCATGTGCGAACAATGCTTTCGACGCATGCGTGCCTTCGCCGGACTGTCTTTGGGAGGGACGGGTAGAGTTATAGACGCAAGGTGGCGCCAGCTATAGTGTTTGCCTTAGAAGCAACGTATTGTATAGAATAATAAATTGGCGAGCCAATTAACGTAGCATTTTAAAAGATAAATCGCTATTAATTGTTATTGCTCTAACTTGTTTTAGCTCTATATATTGTACATGTATTAAAACCGAGTCCACCAGATCGATTCGTGCAGATTTGTGAGATTATTCCTGTTGTTTTATTGCTTTATGATTACGGGCTAAATATTTAATGAGATTTCGGGATTTTATTTGATAGGACTAGGCAATCATATCGGCTCTGGCTTTATTCGAGCTCTTAGCAACTTTATGTAGAACGGGTCATGTCGTAATCCATAGCGAGTAATTAATCCACCGCCAAACCGTTATCCAAAAAAGGGAGTGTCAACTGATTTTCAAAAAATACCCAAAAGAAACAAAGTATTGACTGAACTAAACCATGCGTGACAGTACACGTAACTACGAAAAAAAAATGAGATATTTTTAACGAATGACATCATTCATAAAAGTTCTGATGATCACGTCATTAAAAAAAATCTGATCACGTCATTCATAAAAATTCTGATGATCATAAAAGTTCATAAAAGTTCTAATGACGCCATTAATGAAAGTTCTGATATTGGTGTCGCTCATTAAAATGATGATGATGATGACGTCGCTCATTAAAAAATTGATGGCGTCGCTCATTAAAAAATTGATTACGTCGAGTATAAAATGTGAATAATGACGCTATTCCTTAATTTCTGATGACGTCATCAGAAATTAAGGAATAGCGTGAATTTAACGAAATTCAGGTAACGGCGTCATTTACTTGGCAGCCCCAGATGTACAATTGCCAATGTAGTTTTACGTTAAAAATTGCAGAATAGCATGGACATGCACCGATCTTTTTTTTAACATCCTGTATTTTACCAATTTTGCGGTGATAAGTGAACGTCAACGTGTTTTTTCCACTTAACAGGTGTATATGATTTTCATGAAATTGGTATGAAAATTCTCGAGAACCGAGTGCGCTGGAATGCAGGCGTAGACCTACTGCTGCGAATCACGCTGCTGCCATCTGTTGAATGAAAGGGTTGAATATCCTTTTTCAGCGTGCTGTTTACACGATTGTTTGAATCTTCTGGCTAACCACCGACCGCATTTAGATACTTTGTAGGAATTATCTGGAGAGATGTTTCAGGTTTAACAACTTTTTTAAGGAATTGCCGACGCAGTGTATTACGGGTACTCAGTCAGAACTCAACGTTGCGATTCGCACTTTGCCAATCGTGAAGTCGCGTGGGCAAGACACATGTGCTAGTGTACATCTGGAGCTTTATTCCTGAATGAGAACAGGTAGCCTATAGAAGGGATCCCTTTACAGGACGCGACTTACATGAAAGGATATGACGTCATAATTCGAATTTTAATGAATGTGTCATCATCAGAATTTTTATGAAGGACGCAATCATTAAACATTTAAATAATGGAATCATGAGAAGTGTACTGGATGACGTCATCAGAATTTTAATTGATGACGTTTTTCATTAAAAATTACCCATTTTTCGGACATTTAGTAGAACATTTTTTGGTCATTTAATGGAACATTGCCGGGTATTTAATAGGGCATTTTCGTACATTTAGTCGGGTATTTTCGCGGAAATTCATTCGCAAACAAATGACGTCACCGTCTAAAAAATTTATGAATGACTACGTCAGAATTTTAAGTTGATAACGTCATTAGTAAAATGTCCTAGTTTTAATTGGACATTTTTTTAAGATTTAATCGGACATCCACAATTCCATTCAATAATTGCATTCCTGCCAAGCTTCTGTCTGAGTACCCCTATTGATCCGAAGGAAAATTGTGTGGTTCTGAATTGAACACCACTGGGATATTCACCTTTCTGGAATGCATTTGCATTTTATGCTCGGAAGTTAGTTGCAACGTCATTTTTATTGCGATGGCACGATTCGTGCATCTCTCGGGATCCCAAATAGTCGTGTTAGTAAATGCGGTCAGTTTCTGTTCATTACTTTTCCGAACACTGATTTTAGACCGGATTTCTGAATTCATTTCGGTTGTTTCGGGCTACGGACATATCGCACTCCGCTTATCTCAATTTTTCATTTTGAGATAAGGCCATTGGAAATTGATTCCTTGTTTACCGTCCTAAAAATAGCTCAGTGTGACCGTCGGTGTGGGGCGGACAGGACAATTTTTAAAAAAATTAAATGATGTTAAACCAAATTTTAAAATTTGCATTTACATGTATTAAGTGCTGTATTTCGCCATTTATTAAAACAAAGTTTTCCCGGTCATTTTGCCCCGGGTTACGAACTAAAATTGCATTGTCCCTTTTTTACCTAACTCAATTCCTCATACAGGAGGATATTTGTTATGATTTTTTTTGTTCCATTAGGGAAAGGAAAATGTCCCCAAATGGGTTAGGAAATGGTTGTTGTTAATGCTATATCTTCGGAAACTCAAACGTATAATAACGTTCGTTTTCGTTTTTAACATCATCCCAATTTCGGAACCTTCTATTTTTAAGATATAGTTTGTGGGATCCCTACACGTTGTTAGCACTGCGCATCGATTGTATACATTCAACGTATAAGCGAGGAACGTGATAATATGGGGTACTCAGATAGAAGCTTAACGCATTGTGCAATCGCTCACGTAAACCCAATGTACGAAGCATTCATTGATTTAAAAAACACCGATAACCTCGAGTGATTTTCTTAAGCCAATGAGAGTGTGGTTTTAAACACGTGACTTAATTTAATGGCTGCCAAAATACGATTCGTAAATCTTCTACGTGAGTATCCCTAATGCTGATAGTATTGTCTTTTCGATTTTACGTTGATAATCCTTCAACTTTATGTCAGATAGCGTTTCTCACTCTCGCAACATTCGCTTGCCATGTGCAAACAATGCTTTCTGCGCATGCGCACCTGTACGGAATGTTTTATGAGGAGCGCGATGGGCGAACTTTTTTAAATTCATTTTTCATTTTGGGGCAGCTTATACAAAAAAAAAATCAGTTTCCAATACCCTAAGCAACGACTGACGGAAAAGAATGTTTTCATCTGGAAGAACATAGAACTTGAAATGTTCCACGTAGCAATTAACGCCATCTGTGTCGTGAACCCGTGTTCCTAAACATCGAGGTGTCCGTGAAGCAATCGATGCTCACGGATTTCGTTGAACGTTGCAGTTTGTAGGAAATTATTTTTAATAGTTGCGGTATTTGTCTGGAAATGGCTTTATGGTGTTCATTCGCATCGGACCGTATAAATTTCGTTGAATAGCTTAATGTTTTCCAGGAACACCAGCGAAACAATTGGGTGCCATTATGATTTCTGGCTATTTATCCCCGCAACCCGAAGCCAAAACAGTATACGAATGCGCATTTCTGCTGTGTTATTATAGGTTCAAGAAACTGCGATTTAATAGTGTACGAAATAGTCCTTCCGCGCCAGGCTGTTGTGCCGTATATTTTGCGCATTATAACCCCCTCCCTCCCCCTAGTACAGGCCCTTGTTTGTTAATAAGCCTCACCATGAAATTCGCATAAATGCCCGGAATATTTAGCTAGACGTGTTTACCAGATGGAACTAATAGATGGGTTTTAATGCAATGTCGCTCGACTGCGAACAATTGAACGCGGACTCTGGCTGCGAATCTGCGAACTATTCAAATTGTCATTTTCGATGAAGAAGATGCTGCAGCGATGCGAAACGCCAGTTCGTAGAATTGAGAATCTGAGAGTTGCGTGTCAACGTGCACGTGAGCGCGAGAAAATCTAAAGCGAACTGTATATACCGGTACGTTCATTAATACTGTCATGACCTAGCTTCTGACATTAAGAATGTCAGAAGGCCATGACAGTATTAATGAACGTGTAGGGTGAAAAGGGGTGGAATCATTGCTGGTAATGATGGAAGTCCGGATGTTGTCATCATTATTCAATTCAGTTCTTTACCCTGCAGTCAGTACATAGTACCATTTGGCAGGAGGGTCATTCAGTCAGACCACTGGGGCGTGGTCTTGTAATTATGGGCGTGGTTGTGTATACCGCCGTTAATAATAGCTAGGCTATACATTGCGAGCATCATTAATCTGGTCATTAGTATTGACCATGTAAGTTTGCACCCCATAAACAATACTCTTATTTTAATTTCGCGCGTCACTCATTCCTGACTCTCGGTAGGTTGCGCTGCAGCTCACCAGAATTTCTGTTGGATTTTTTAAATTCATTCTTGTCAAACTTTTTATGTTTGTTGCAAAACAATAAAGCATGCTCACTTCAATTTGGAACATGTTGCTCTCGGTAGGTAGCACTGCAACTCTCTGCTCACCATAATTTCTGCTAGCTTTTTTACGTTTATTTTGGTCAAACTTCTTCTGTTTGCAGCAAAGCATGCGAACTTTAGTTTGGAGCATGCTCTCGGTAGGTAGCGCTGCAGCTCACCAGGAATTCTGCTAGCTTTTTTAAAGTTCATCCTGATCAAACTTCTTCTGCTAGCTGCATAGCATGGGAACCTCAATTTGGAACTTTCTGCTCTAAGTAGGTAGCGCAACAGCTCACCAGAAACTATGCTAGCTTTTTAAAGTTCATCCTGGTCAAATTTCTTCTGCTTGTTGCAAGCAGAAACCAAGCCAAAATCCAAGATGTCGGGCATTCCCAATACATCTCCGAGTGGATGCAGTCAGTAGCCTGAGCGCCTTTACTTTTCCTGCAAGCACCGGAAATTCTGCCCAGTGTGAACATGCATTCAGCAAGTCTGCAGCAGCTTGTGCAGACGGTTTTCAGTTTTTGGTGCATGCATTGTCGGTCCAATGGGAATCTGGCATTAATTTATTCGGTTCGACGCAAGTTTGTTTTCAAGTTTCACACGACATTGTCCCAAACAAGTCCTCCATC
Organism: Megaphyllum sjaelandicum; assembly: GCA_034698745.1. Classification (NCBI taxonomy): domain Eukaryota; kingdom Metazoa; phylum Arthropoda; class Diplopoda; order Julida; family Julidae; genus Megaphyllum; species Megaphyllum sjaelandicum. Next base: position 9,064 of record JAQGBX010002809.1, on the reverse strand, counting down.
CCAAAAGGCAAATTCAAAAAACTGATTTGTAGAGATGTTATGACATGAGCATGCAGCACTGCATTGTAAAAAGCAAACAAAAACAATAATAGTAAAATTGGGGAGGCCACCGCGGTATTTTATTGGCCTAATTGAGAAATTTCTCGTGATAGCATTGAATAGTATGGAATTTTGCAAATATCGATTCGTAGAACAACAGTAAAAATAATCTTTCGTACGATGATGCGCAATATTGCCGGTTTTCTATCCATATCTGAAAATTGCCTCGACTTTATTTTATTATTTTTTGTTGACAAAAACGATATTGCGTGCATTTTTACAGCATGGTAGTAGACCTGTTTTTAACCAAAACCGATAATATTTTACGGGAGGAATTTATGACCGGGTATTAGACCCAAAAAGTACACCCAAAGGTTGCCTTATAAACACTTAAATGTAACGCGCTTATAGGATGCGTTATAGCGAGTTTTATTACATTTTACTAAAGTAGATCACGTGATGTCGTCATGACATCACGTGACGGTGACACATTTTTCATGGGATAGCTCAAGGACTTACAAACGCTTGGTGCTATTTATGGACTGCCCCTAAACCCATTGGCTACAAACAAATAGCTCAGTAGTGGGGCGGGCGAGACAAATTTTTTATTTTTAAAATATTTTTATACGAAATTTTTGAATTTACATAGGGACTAAATATTTTTTTTCATTTAATGTTTTATTTTGCCATTTATGAAAACAAAAATTTTCACAAACGTTATTTTCCGAATTACGGACTAAACTTACATATTCCCTTTTATTACGAACTCAATTCCTCATACAGGGGGATATTTGTTAGTTTTTTTCTGTTACATTAGGGAACGGAGATTTTCTTCAAATTGGTTGGAAGATGGTTGTTGTTAGATATATTTTTGGAAACTCGAACATAATATTATAATGGTGAGTGCAAATTGCATTTCTCGTTTTTAATACCATTCCAATTTACTAACTTACTATGTTTAAGAACTTTTTTGGGATCCCTACACGTCTTTAAAAACCGCAAGTCGACTGTATAGGCTACATACATGCATACATACATGCATAAGCGAGGAACGGGTAGGGGTACTCAGTAAGGAGCTTAACGAATTGTTGAATCACTCTTGTAAAAATAATGTACAGCATGTCTTCATTGATTTAAAAACATCATAACCTCTTGTGATTTTTTAAACCAATGAGAGTGTCACGTGACTTCATGGCTGCCAAAATACGATTCGTATAAAGCTTGTCTGAGTATCCCCAATGTTGATAACACTGTCTTTTAGATTTTCCGTTGATATTCCTTCAACTTCATGTCAGATTGCGTTTCTCATTCCAAGCTTCGCATGACGCTCGCGTTGTGCTAACCATGCTTAAACCATGTTTAAACTTAAACAAGAAATCAATTTCCAATGGCCTTAGGAAGGACTAACAAACGCTTAACGCCATTTGTGGACTGCCCCTAAACGAGGAGATGGTGCGTATAGTTGTCTAATCGACTGTATCTTCATACGAGCGTAGTTGTATACAAACAAATTGACTATGTTCTTCTTCTTGCCAGTTTGACACGCACTATATCTTGAAATTCCATCACGTGGGTTTCTGTTTTGTGTCAAAACCGCGAAGATATTTTTAGGAACCATGCAGGCAACTCCCTAAAGTTGGTGAAAGACAGATTTTCTGCTTATTAGTAGTTTTTTGGAAGGTCAGGAGCGTATTTTTGACACTTACAAATTAGTGAATCCATGCGGTACTTCATTAATCTTAGTTGACTCCCACAGACTCCCTCAAATTATCCTATATCAACACTAATCACCGAAAACCGCAAGATGGCGTTGACATTCCTCCTTCTTGAGTCATAAATTCGTGGCTGCCGGTCGCTTTTTTTTTCACATTTCCCGGCATGCTCTTCTCCGAATTTTTTTTTAAAATGCTAATTTTGTACTCGAGTAGTTTGCTCGTTTATTTATTGCTGAACCTGCAAAGCGAGTGCCCTCGAAAAATGCTCACTTTTATTATAATAAAACGTGCAAATAAAAAAAAGGTGAACACACTGCTAAGAATTTAAGGAAGAATAAATCCTGTCAGAAAGAACATGATGCCGTGATAAATGAATTTATGTAAATAAATACATTTGCATTTCTGATGCAGCTTAACTTTGGCGTAATATCGTGCTATAAGAAAGCAAAAGTGAGTCTGCTTTCTTCGACGATTTACGAACAATGCGTCTGCTCTCGCTTTTTTTTAGCAAAGCTAATTCCTAACATAAATATTAAAGTAACATAATCCGAGCCCCACACTTGGAAAACCTGGAATCGTCAGGTAACCTGGAAATGTCGGGGAAATTCAATGTATTAATGATTCCACGAGGTTAGCCCAGGGCCCATTTGCAAAATTTTTAAAATCTTCCCAGTACACATTTGCAAAAATTTTAAACAGTTTTCGAGGGATAATTTGTAAAGTTTCAAACTTTTCGTAATATAAATTTGCAAGATTTCCAACAATTTCCAGTACAAATTTTCAAAAATATTTTTCAAATTTTTCTGAAATATTGAATATTGTTCTGTGTCGATTTTGCAGAGTCGTGGATAGCATTGGTAGGCCTATATGTCAATTTTGACATCATTGTCATTGGTCGGGGAAATTTGTTTCAAAACCTGGAAAAGTCAGGGAAGGTCAAATGAAATTTCTTGGGGAACACTACTCGAAAAGCCTTCTAAACTATCACACTGCATGTGTTTAAGTGATAGACTGTGGGAAATCGGGAAATTCCCCCATTCTGGACTAAATGCCGTCGCACGCTAGGAAAATTACTTCTTGTCATTAGTTAGTTTACCCCCATTTCCCTTTGAAACAGTGCTGTCATATACTGTAGGGATATATCCTGAAAGTAAATCCCCATGTGTGCAGCAACAAGAAATTGTTTTAGGTAAAATAACTTTCCTGCCATTTCTCGCAATTATATTTCCAGATATAACTCAAGTTTATGTACTGCGCCATATGGCACTAAGCCACTAATGAGGCATTAATCCTCTATTAAATGTGAAATATCGCGATGAACAACTATCTTTTAACTTTGACTTTTTAAGCAACATTTTAACTTCAACACGTTGCTTTTGTTTAATTTTTAAAGGTTATTTTCATTGCAAAAAGGATGAATATAAACTATGCGTTGCTGTCCATTACCGAATGATCCATTATTTAAAATGGCTGCCAATAATGATATCATCCAGCACCAGATTTACATAAAACTTAATGCGCTATTAACATGTACTGGTGCACCTATAGTTCATCATTCCATGTACGTTTAATCGTATATCACAACAATGAGCCCGGTTTGAAAACATGAATATCGGTTGACAGTGCATCCACGTTTCGTAATTTCAATAAATAACTTCCTTCCGGTTTCCAATCTAAACGGGTCTTTCCCCGCGTTATGGGACTTGTTATGGCGTTATTGATGTCCGATTGCATGTACTGAAAATGCCCGATTAAATGTTCGAAAAATGGGACATTTTAATGAATAACGCCTTTCATTAAAATTCGGATGATGGATGATTCGGATGATTTGCTAAATTGTAATGACATCGTTCATTAAATTGTGACGATGACTTTGTTCGTTAATTTGTGATGATAACGTTGTTCGTTAAATTGTGATGATAACGTTGTTCGTTAAATTGTGATAACGTAACGTTGTTCGTTCAATTGTGATGACGCTGTTCGTTAAATTGTGATGACGTTGTTCGTTAAATTGTGATGACGCTGTTCGTTAAATTGTGATGAGGACGTGTGTTGTTAAATTGTGATGATGGCGTTGTACGTTAAATTGTGATGATGGCGTTGTACGTTAAATTGTGATGACGCTGTTCGTTAAATTATGATGACGTTGTTCGTTAAATTGTGATGACGCTGTTCGTTAAATTGTGATGAGGACGTGTTTCGTTAAATTGTGATGATGGCGTTGTACGTTAAATTGTGATGATGACGTTGTTCGTTAAATAGGGATGAGGACGTTGTTCGTTACATTATGATGATATGGTGTCATCTGTTAAATTGTGATGATGACATCATTCGTTAAATAATGAGCATTTATCATTTATACTATGCAGCCCCAGATATATAGTTCTATGTGATATTAAGATCAATTCTATGGTGTTCGGGTTGTCAGGCTTACTCTGCAGCCTCTCACTTCCTGCCTCACGCTACTTTCCCCATATCTACTCATTCATCTTCAAGAACTTCTGATTTGCATCCATTTAAGCGAGAAATATGCTACAATGTAATAACGTACAATATAATTGAATATCAGAAATAACGAAGGAATTGCACAAATTTAGAAAACCCACACAAATGGCCGCGCTTTATCTTAGAGATAAAGACCATTTCCAACCACAGTTGACGACTCAATTCATTTCAAAAATACCCATAAATGTCACTGATCTTGATTTAGGCAGATAAAGGAAACCACAGTCTTAATTACTAAAAACTGTATACGTCGTCGAGCTATTTAAAACAGTTTTCGCGTATCTCTCAGATATAGCGCGAGTAACGGAGCGATAATACAGCATATTTAACAAGCTTTTGCGACAGAAAACCTAAAAACACCTCATTTTATTATATCTAGCTTGTTCTCACGTCTCAGCTCTGTTGTTTATCGAAGCTTTTGTTTGTTTCCTCACAGAATATTTTGGATAAATTTGGTCCAGGTGCGAGAAGCCTCATCAGTGCAGGAAAAGCTTATTTGAAAGCACTTCATGGTAAGCCACATTTCTGCGTCTATTGTTTTCTATCATAAATGCTCGACGTGAAATGCAATGTTCCGCGTTTTATGTCGAAGCAAAACAAGAGCGCTGATAAGCAGATTCACGATGATCATCAACGCTGGCATTATACGCGTGTTGTTGTCCTAGAAACACGCGCCATATTCTTAGGGCCAAGACGGTAATTCCCCTCTTATATTTCGATTGATGCGTTCCCGTCTTACGCGTCATGGATAAATATCAACGGCAATGCGTTGAAGACAGGTTGAAGAACAAAGATGGAGATTGTTGAGATTTATTCAGCTTACGTGTTTGCAGCTTTCTTAGTTAGAGCAGCTCTATAACGAAGCCACTTTACGCTAATTTAACTGCTTGCATTCTCTGCGCATTAAAACGTGAAGACTACACGTGGTTGAAATTCGATGCACATAAATTACTGCTAATCTATATATATAAAATAGAAAACGACGCCATTTTGTTTTTGAGACTAGCCAATCCTATTGGAGTTTGTTTGCTTGCTTGAGCTTGGCAAGTCCGTACGATTAGCTGTTCGTGACACACCCCCTAGGAGCGCGAACTCCGTGGGAAATAACAAGGCCATATATCTTCTTTAATTTGCCCCGGACCATAAAACTGTCAAACAAGTTTCCCGTCCCCCATCCGGGATGTATCCAGGTCCTATAGCGCCATCTTTTGGAGCCAAAGGACAGCTGAATATAACTCTTGAACGCATTGAAGGGGTTCGAAAATCATAACACAATTTTTACCCGAGCAAGGCCGGGTATTACCCCTAGTATTCAGTATAACGCTCTCCTCCCCATTTTTTTTGGGAATGATGTAACATATATCTTTCTTTGGAAAATTTCGCAGTTTTTTGGAATTTGAAAATTTTTGAAAATGGATTTAAAGAAAAACAAAACAATCGCAAATGTTTGATAAATAATTTGAAAAGTTTAGCAAATGTTTACTTGTTAAAAATTGTTAAAAATGGAATGTTTTAAAAAAATAAAAGCAATCGCAAGTTTTTTAAAATTAAGTTCGTAAATTTAAAACAAAAAAATGGAAAATTTAAAAAACGAGTAAATTGAAAACAAACAAAAAACGCAAAGTCTTTGATAATAAAAACCCACACATTTTTTAAGAAAATTCGCAGATGTGTGACAATTCGCAAATGTTATCCCTGACAATTCGCAATTTTTGGAAAACAAATCGCACATTTTTGAAGAACAAATTGCTAATTTATGGGGGAACAAATAGGAGAATTAAAAAAATCAAAAAGAAATTTTAAAACAAATGACAATTTTTTTTGGAAAAAAAAATCGCTTTTTTTTAAAATAAACTTCGCCCATGTATGGACAAAATTAAGAGATAAGTGACAATGTATTGTCGCAAATATTCGGCAAGTTTAAATCGAAAATACAAAAGTATTTAACATTTTGGCGCCCCCTATACCCTCAGCGCCCGGGAGCAGCCCTCCCCTAACATCCTCTTCGTTACGCTATCCTAATATTCAATTGAGAATTTTATAACGCCACTTAATAGGTTGTAAGAGGATATGACAATACACGTCTACAAATGTCCCTATTTTCTCCTTGAAAAGTCACGAGGAACTCCGACTGCCACGCAGACCATTTGTCTGAGTGCACCCATTTGGAGGTATAGGTTCCAAATTCCCCTCCACCCCTTTCTTCAAGCACACGCAACCGGATATGATGACTCCTTTTTCTGAATTTATTGCGTAGTATTTGTTGTTGTTGGCTTCCCGAGCGTGGACGTTTTCCAGAAAAATCCTCTCCAGTTTTTCACGACAAATGCAAGAACGTCGTAAATGCATTTCCACGATGTTGATGTTGGTCAATGGAGTCTAACCCGACTTCGTCTGGAAAAAATGATCCTGCATAGACCTTCTCGATGGGCCAGTAACCTCTGCGAGGAGCTTGGTTTGATGGCCTCGCTGCCTGGTCATTCGGAGGACGTGAGCTCCAGATTGCAGCCATGGCGTCCATTGGCCACACTCGTGGTTTTCCTGCACGCGTTCATTGTCATTCCTCTCCACCCACATATCGTTGTAAGAACTCTGCAGGTTTCTGGTTTTTTCGTGGTTCTTGGAACAATCGTAAAACTGGTTTCCTTAATCACGACCACGGACGAATGGCGAGTGCACGATAGAGGGCGCGACCTCTGCATTCCAAAGAGGAACCTCATGTGAGGCCTATTGAGATAATTATTGTACGTCCTATTTGTCACGGTATATATCTTCGGCTACTATTGAAATAAGGATTCCTGTAGGTTCGTAAAACATGATTCTGAGATAACATTTTGTCCAATTTAGCTAAGGGTTGGACGTTCGCATTTCTTTACCATGGAAGAGCCTCGAGCCACACGTGTGAGGAATCTGAATGTAAACTCATGTCCAAAAGCTAAGCTAAATAACGATAAGGACAGGTGACCAGTAATTACCCGTCAACACTCCTCGTACAATTGGGTTTTTCAATTTTCTAGAAAATTTTCCCAAAACACACAGCACCACTTTTCTTAAGATTATCGGCTTACATGTACATACAATGTATACACTGTACCAGTGTCCCGTTCTCAAAATTTGTAGTTTCGAAGTTTTTTTGAATTTTGAAAATTTTAAAAAAAAATCAATTCGCAAATTTTTGAAACAAATCCTATAATTTTTAAATAAAATGCCTAATTTTTTTAAAATAAAAAACCTCGTACACAATTCGTATACGCGTGATAATTTTCAAATATTTGCACATTTTTAAGGGAAATTCTTAAATTTCTGAAATAAAAACCCGCACATCTTTGAACAAAATTCACACAACGTGTGACAATTTGAAAATTGGCTTTGGAAATATTTGCAAATTTACGTGTGACAATTTGCAAATATTTCCAATGCCAATTTGCAAATTTGTAAGTGAAATTCTCGCATTTTTGAACAAAATTCGCACATTCGCAAATATTTCCAGTGCCAATTTGCAAACTTTAAAGTAAAATTCTCATATTTTTTAAATAAAACCCCGCACATTTTGGAACAAAATTCGCACATTTGTGACAATTCGCAAATATTTACACTGGCAATTCATAAATGTTTAAATAAAATCCGCATATTTTTGAACAAAATTCGTGGATGTGTAACTGATAAGTCACAATTTTAAATAAAATTATATAATTTTTTTTAAAAAAATAATAAATGTTGAACAAAAATCGCTTTTTTTAAAAATAACATTCTCAAATTAAAAAAAAGCACGCTAATTTGTTAACAAAATTCTCAAATTCATGACAAAAATTTTTTCAAACATTTAAAAAAAAATCGCAAGTTTTTGGAAAAACATTCGCATATGTTTGAACAAAATCAGCTGATGAGTGACAATAAACTGACAATGGATTGCCGCAAAAATTTGTCATATTTACTTCAAAAATACAATTTGTTTTTTTACTTTTCGGAGCCCCCCTACCCTCGGCGCCCTGGTGCAGCCCACCCCCTGGCACCGTCGTCGATCGGTACGCTCCTGTGTACTCTATAATGCATATAGACATAGGCCTATATGGGTAAACTCAATTAAGTATTTATTCGGCGAATTTCTATCAAGCAGGATGTTTAAAAGAAGGTAAAATAGCGTGGCAGGGTTTTATAGTTCCTCGTCGATTGTTTGACTTTTTTTCCCACGTACGGGGCGAAGGTAGTCCTAAATGATGTTTAGTTTTTCACCAAGCTTTTTCCTTTTTTTCTCCCGAAAATATAGATCCGAGAGGCAAGTCGGTACATTATACACTTACCACGTCATGTTGCATCGAGCTTACTTTGAGATGACTTATTTAGACACGGCAAATTGTTGTTCGCCGCCCTGCTTAAAAGATTTTTTTTTGTTTTTTAGCGCTTACGCTGTAACAGGTGTGACTTTGCGTGGTAAATCGAATTACGAGTTGGCTCGTTGCAGTTAATGTCCCCCCTAAAGACCAGCGAAATTGTGACATAAGTCATTTTCAGTCGTGTGACACTGGTTTGCATTTGACAGTGCAAAGCGTCGCTATAATCTAGCTCGACAAATTTTCAGTTTCCCAAACTTCAATGGATTCGAGAAATCAAGATCAAAAATTGAAGCACGCCCTGCGAAATGGAATTGAGACCTATTTATCCGTCAAGTTTCCATGCTAAGCATTTTTTTTAAGCATACATGTATTACGTGTATATGTAATGTGTCCTTTGAAGCGCTGTTTCCCAACTTTTAACGTTAACCCTGCGGACCGGGGAAAATTGTTCAAATATATCGTGAATTGGTA
>JAQGBX010002808.1:0-19090 GCA_034698745.1 Megaphyllum sjaelandicum | reverse complement strand
CAGCGAAATTAATTTAATTAAACTTAATTACAGCGAAATTAATTTAATTAAACTTAATTACAGCGAAATTAATTTAATTAAACTTAATTACAGCGAAATTAATTTAACTAAAAAATGATACAGATTAACACACCATTATGATACGATAGTTCTAATATTTTAAAAATGGATATGCAAATGAGCATTCTGTGTAGTCGGTATAAAGTTGCCAAGGTAAAATTACATAGAGTAAATGTTTTAACACCTTTTGACAGATGACACTCTTTGTTTACCTGAGTAAATAAAATTTTTATATATTTTTTTTCTTAATATAATTAACCTTGTGGATAAAGGTCTTGCTCGTTACTTTCCGACGAGGGCACGTTCTCTGTGCGTATTCTTTTCTAGCTTCAACTAACCGAAATTGATTTTCCGCTTTAGGAGCTTTTGCTCCGATCAACGAAGCATCTGCTCGGCTTCACGCGCTTGGTGGCGGTTGTCCTCCGCGGTTTCGATCGGAATCTTCCTTCCTTATGTGTACAGAAGAGATCAGTGGCCTCGGTATCTTTTCCTTTCCTCTTCCATCCTTCTGCCTGCATGACTTTTATTTTAGCATTTTTTTATTTTTACCCAAATGTCAGCTCATCTATCTAAAGTCCGTTTCTTCTCTCTCTCTCTCTCTCTCGCCGTGATGATGACGACTAAAAGGTTGGCGTTTATTTCGGCCCGAGCATCCATTTTCAACCAATCACGTCGCTTTCTCGTGTCCACCATCTGTCATCTTGTCAACTGGCTTTGGCGACAAAATTTTGTAAAGAGCTACGTGTATATTTAGCCCGCCGTTTGAGGATGCGCGATTCCGCTTTCGGGTGATTGGCCATGCCCACCATGATTTTCATTATAACGTTTACCATTCCCTCCTATTGTCATCATCCCCCCTGACCTCTGACCCTTCCCGGTTCGCAATCTACACGCTCGGATGCTGTTTGCTTTTCCTTATTGCTCTTTTCTCGTTTAGGCCGATATTGAAATGCTCGATTTGTACGGAACTGAGGCGTCTATACCTCCGTGTTTTCATTTGGAGGTCATTGCCACCGACGCTCTCGTTTTCCACGAGATATCGCGCTAATTAAAGTAAATAGTTTTGGCGCTGCAGCTGCTTGTTTTCTCGCGCTTTTCGAAATATCCATGGCTGAGACCAAAAAGGATTAATTACCTTAAAAATGCCGGCTAATTGAATCGGGATGATGGGCTATTTGCGTTTTGATCGAACGGCGATCGTGGCAAATGGCCACGAGGTGGCGCTCCCGTCGAAGGTCGCTGACCACTTGATTATGCACTTTATACGAAAGTCTTTTCGTGCATAACGATTGTAATTGTTGCTGTCGTAAAGCGTCTGGAAATTGCTTGTCAGATTGGAAATTCGCGGAAATTGCACTACCTAGCTTCGCTTTAACTTCGGTGCACGCCCACCTCCCGAAAGAGAGAAAAAAAAAACCGGCATTTCATAATAATCACCAACATGGACCGTAAAATTTACGATGTGAATTAAAGTTTGAATCCCCGTAAAAGAGCGTCTAGTGACAATTATTCCCAATCAAGGCAATGCCGGCCCATAGATGGCGCACTTTGGAGACAACATTATTTGTTGATGCCAAGATACACTCTTAAGAAATAAAGGCAGCCTACTTCAGAACAAAGAAAAAAGGTGTTTTGACTTGTCACAAATGCTCCATCTTTTTTGGTGTTATGAAAAACCTCTGAGATAGGGTTTTATGGAATAAATCACCAAAATACCATAAGAGGCAGTTTCCAGTTACGTCACCATGTACATGTATTGTAAATTAAGGCATAACGTAGCATTCACTTGCTTTATATAGCTTTATTTGCAAAATTATTTTTGAAACTTACCGGGATTCTATCCTGCAACCGACCATTCCTGGATACCACACGCTACCATTCTATCTCGACTCGCTTCAGAGAGCCTCGACTAGTTGTGCGTTTTTTTTGCTTCCTATAACTATAATGGGTATCTAAGCACCTTTTCAACGTTTTTTTTTTGTTCAAAACACCATTTTTTATGAGTTTAGAAATACCATTAGGTGTTTATAAATACCAAAATAATTTTAAATACCTCAATATACCTCAAAACAGGCAAGCACCTTTGGATGTTACAAAATACCTATTTTACCATTATTTCTTAGTGTAGAATCGTACGTTCAGCAATGTCGACTACTTTCGAACTTTCGAACGTTTCACTTTGAAAGTTTATCGTGGTTCATTGACCCCAGGGTGAAACTTAGAACTGTTAATTTTCGTAATAATTCAGCCATAATTTTCCGTAACGACGAATGTATAAGCTACATGATGCAGGGTATGTACATGTATTAAACGGGCAAAAGTTCGTTCTTTGACAGCCCATGAAACTAAATAAGTGTGCAAAATCTTCACGCTCATTGGAAACGGAAGCGTATTCTTTTCCGGAGCCGCCATGGTTACGAAAAACAGGAAGTAAGAAGCTGCGTTTTCCAGAATGATCCGCTCTCCGAGCGGTTTTCAAATTTCTGTAATTCGGTAAAAAGATTATTAACGAATCGTTATAATGGGCTTTGGAAGATTTCTAATTGTTCATCATTCTGATTGTTGCGTAATCTTGTGAACGTCTTTAGCTCGCGATGCTTTGCCTCTTCTCGTGGTTTGGTGTCCAAATTTCTTTTGTCCGTGACGTCATCGGTTGTCTACTTCCCGGCGCGTTCGCCTCGTTTCCAATTTATTTATTGTTTGATTTTCGTGTTGGCTCTTTTTTTTTTATTTCTTCTTTTGTCCGTTCGCATCAGTTTCGCCGAAGAAAACACGCGAGTTGGCGCTGCCAAATTTTGATAAAAATCGGTCGATTCCTCTTCCGCGTGCGCCGCGCTGAAAGTTGGTTTTGGGAAAATATATATCCATCATGTCGGATATTTAATTTGGAGGGGGAGGGGGAAGTGTTTTCCTAAAAAGAGGTGGGATTACGACGGAGGGGGTAATTGCATCATCTCTGTTGGTTTTTTCTCTCTCGTTCGTTCAGCAGCATCGTCCTGCCTCTTGCCTCCATTAGTCTTTGTCAGATCGTGATCGATATAGAAATCCTCGGTTTAGAAAAGCATGACCGCAAGAAGGATTTTCGATTCGGGAATCCACTTGTTCGGAAATGGGAAGGCTTTTTTAAGGTGATTTTTTGGTGCCAATGTCATTGCTCTTTTCTCCGACGCTTTATCTATATAATTAACACCGCGCGCGGGGATTAACTTAATTACGCACCCCCCTCATCCTCCGTATAGTGCGATGCTTGGCCACCTTAATAAGGCAACTACTTAATTGGAAATCACGTTAATTGAACATGCATTTAGCCCTTCGGTTGCAGCGAGGCTCGCGCGTCTCCGGAGAATTTCGGCTGATTTTAAGAGACCGTGAACGGTCGATGTAGGGACAATCTGGAAGAATCGGAATGCGGAAGATCCGTTCCGTCACCATGTTTAATGCGCTTTAACGATGATATGCATGCTCCTTTTTTTGATGCTGTATAATCTGCGATTACACCCTCTTAAAAGATCAACTATTTTTTCGCTTAATTTCAAAATATGAAAATGTTTTCGGTGTTTTTAGCTAAAAGCGACGCCATCGAACAAAATTGTTTGTAAATGTTTAAACGTGCATCAAAGATCCTGATCCTGAATGTGGAATGCTTTTCAACGAATTTGTAAACATTGCAGCATTTTAAAAGAATACGGTATATGGACATACTACAACGTAAACGATCGAGTGTATTATAAATTCTTGTTATAAAATGCTTTTTTTAAGAATGCATGACAGATTAATGTATTTTAAAGATCGCTTTATATGGAAGATGGCCATCATAAAGTCAACAATCCTGCCTCATGAATTGATGAGTAAATTACGTGTCATATGCATCGAAGACTACGAGAATGGCTCATAAAATGTTCTTAAAATGCATTTATGTACTTATAAGGGTCGCATTATTTTCAATTTTCTTTTTTGCGAGGCATATCATTTCTGGATATTACCGGTAGTCAATTTCTTTAAAAAATTCCTTTCTGCGGTCTGTCGTTTTGCATTTAGATATGAAAAAGATTTTTCACGAATGCTGTTCGTCAGCGATTAGATTTGTCATTGGTTTGATGCAACCGACCATACAGTAATTGGCTTTCAAAAGCCATGCAACGAAATAAAAGATTGATATTCCATCGAGGCAAAATTGATCGCCGAGCTCTTCAACATTTGTCTACTTATTTCCAGCAGATTAATTTGTAGGCAAGATCGGTTCGGGGATCTTTTTAAATCCGTATAAATGCTATTCTCGTTCGTATTAGGCTACTTGTATCATTTAGTCTCGAGATAGATGAGTGGAGACATCGATCAAAAGTTGGAAGGATCGCATAATCCGTGCATTTGAACGACCACTTGTACTTGAACCTGTTCGTTGACTCGATCCAGCTTTGGTAAAGAGCTATATACAGTAAGTAATTGTGTTTGTACAGCAGGTTCTCCTAATTGAAAAGGCTGCGCGCCGGCAGGTGGCGCGACGGTCGCTCTCGTTGCCTGCACCGAGTTCGCCAAAAAGTTGGCGAAATCAATATATAGATGTTGTACTTTTCTTCCACGTTTATCTCCATCTAGAAACCGTAAGCGGGTCATTGCCCTCTTTTTCTTTTCTTCCGAGTTTTTTCTTGTTTGGGTTTCGGGGGGGTCTCGGCTGTTGGTTGAAGCGTTTAGTCCCTTTTTAAGCATATTTTTATTATCTCCCTAAGCGCAACTACTTAGTAGCCTGATAGACTTTTGTTTTATGGCTTCCACTCGCATCTTTTATGATTGCCGAATGCGCTTCTGTCAAAGTTTCCGTATAAATTCTTCAAATGTCGAAATCTGGGGTTTTGATATCAACCATCATCTGTCTATCTGCGGCGTTATCTTATTCCCCAGGAGCACTTCCCGTTTCTTTTTCAATCTCTTCCATTTTCCTGCTTTGAGTTTTCCACTTAATTAAGCTTTTTAGTCGAAATTGCTCGTGTCTGCTGTTTAACAGACGCCGATGAAATGCACTTAATACCGATTTCGAATTTGCGTTAGACACTCGTATATCGGTCTCAAAGTTCTCTTTAAACTGATAACGCGAGTTACGCGGCGCAACATTTTGCTAATAGGATTTTGTGCATAAATAATTCAGAAAAGATGCTGCATTTGACATCCGAAAGGCCTAATAATCAATACGGAGTATGGGAAATCACTAGCATGCATAATGATTTTCGAGATATTAAACACTGATGTAGCCCTCCGAGCAATTAATCTTCCATGAGCATGAGAGTACGAAAGCGCGGCCATTGACTTTTTGGCGCCAATCACAAAAAATACTCCTTTTTTATATGTAACCGATATGATCGTATTCCTGAAGGTTCTTAAAATAGTTTTAGCGCTGCATCAGCCAGGCGCGTAAAAGTTTTTACAACGGGCAATATTAATTCCGTGGAAGGATGGTGAATTTCTTCTCTAATTATCTCACCTTCATCCATTATGAGTATTCGGACGGAAGGTTTACGTATTCCCTTTTTGGCACTCGTGAAGATACTTTTGCATAACAATGCATTTTTTTTTGGTTTAAAAACAACGTTAACCATGAGTGAATTTTTTTAAGACAAGCGCGTGATTTCACGATTGCTAAAAGTACCGTGCGTAAACATCTGTCCGAGTATCCCTGCATAAACATGTATCTTATCACTTCGTTTTCTAAAGTTCGTTGTTTCCTCGACAACCTTCAACGATGAGTATAGTCTGTTGACGATTTTTTTACATTTAGCAGTTTTTTTAAAAAAAAAAGAATATTCCTTATAAAAGACCATTATTTTATGAAATTCTGCAAAAATTCCTTTTTGTTTGTAAATACAAGTAGAAAAACAGTTATTGTTCCTACGCTGCTTCTTTGCCTGCCTTGAACGCTCACTTGCATTGTTCTATATACGGTACTCTTAGTCGACATTAAGATTTCAGTAGCGAAAAACCTTTGTGTTAAGGAATTGTTTATCTACGTCGTTGATAATTTAATAAAGGAGCGCGGTATGAATGCTAAAATTTATTTTACCATTAAAAGGATTGGGATTTTTTTCTTTATAAATCTTAGCGCCGCACAAATACGAAGCCTCAGATTATTGTAGTCTTATTCAAAATATAAATTGTTTATGCTATCTTTTTTACGCCAACTCTAAAAAATATTTATTAAAATAATAGAAAAAAAACAGTTAACTTGAAAAACTGAGCAGGAAATGAAAAATCCTACTATATGCAGGTTCTCCCCGAAGCTTCGCCATTAGGAGGCAATGCACCACACACACGTGCGCGTCAAAGTATCATTATTTATTTGAAACTAACGGGATTTTTTCGAGAGCTAGTTTGTTGTCGTGTTTGTTTTCTGTTTAGAAGGATTGAGTTTTTTTTTTTTTTTTCGAGGGCCTTACATAATGTCGCTTATATATTATTCCGTTACGTCTTGCTGGCTTATTTGTTGCTCCGTCAGGAACCTTGAACACAATGGGGATTCTTTCATTCAGTCTTTCGTTTCTCTTCCTGCATCCAGCCCAGCATCCGAGTCGCTGCAAAAAGATGTCCTCCTCGGGAGCAACGATCTCTCCCGCTGTAGCTTTGTTTTTTTTCTTTCTTTGATCCGATTCCAAAATCAAATACCTCAACCGCGAAATCCATCGCCAACAATCGTGTCTGAATAATATAAAAAAACTCTTGAAGGGGGGAGGAGGGGTCTTCTTCTCGCGCCCCGCCCCCTGCAAGTCCCTTAATCCTCAGTTCCTCATTGGCTTCTATCTTTAGATATAAAGATTTCAGTCAAAATTTATGGATTGAATTAATACTGTACTTCTTGGATAATAATACCGTTAGACCCGCGGGGCTGCGATTCTGGAGGAATTCCCCAGGAGCTGGATGCAATACGGAAGCAGTTGAAATGGGGCACGATTGCTCCGAATCTAATTTTCAGTTTTGTCATCCGAGTTTAAAGATCTTGGCAGACGCTGATGCGCCTCAACCTGAGGAATTAATGATGAGTGGCACATCTTATTAGAAAGGTTATAATTTGTTCGATTTTTGTCGAGTTCACGAAAGTAGTTTTAGCCACCATTCCACGTATATTAAGATAAATTGTTTGTTTCCAAGTTTGACATTTGTGACGCGTGACACAAATTATTTTGCAGGAAGATGTCGGTGTATTGAATTATACAAACTGTTCGGATATTCACCATTGCGAATAAGCGATGAAGTAACATGCAGTTTTTGTATACTTATGTAAACCAAACTTCATCATATTTGCATATGTGCTAGAAAACATAAAAAGGAATGAATTTTTTTACAATGTTAAACATATATACGGTGTTAATAACAAAAGATAGTAAATAAGCAAAAAAGTCTTCAAGAAATTTCAAGACATTTCCACAAGAAAATGCTTCGTCGTCCTTTGCATATGCAATGCACGCATTGCAATAGGGGCACTCGGACAGAAGCTTTAGGATAAGCATTTTGGAAGTCGTGAAAGCATTTGCGAGAAAGGAATGCATCTATTAGTTTAAAAACGGAGATATTCATGAGAGAATTCTTTAAATTATTTCGTAAAGCTTCTGACTAACCCTAGTATCTCTTTGTAATTGTGGTGTGTGTTCTATGATATATAAATGCAGTTTGTTAAAAGAAAATCTAGTTTTGAGCAATAAGTAAACGGGGAAAGATATCTGGAAACTTGGCAATTTTAGGCGTATCCGAAAAGTCAAGCGCATATTTCTGAGCATTTTACTAACCATGGCTTTTAAAAAGGAAAAAATTCAAACTGATAGTAATTAGACTTCATTTATGTTTTTGTAATTTATAAATTAAAACATTTCATTTTCCGTATTTCACATTAAAAAAAACCAGAACTTTTCGAACGTGTCGTATTTCCAGATATAACTTTCCTCGTGTATCATCCGAGACTTCAGGGGAAATTTTATTGTTTAGTTTTGCGAATATTTCGTTAGACTAATACCCGGGAAAAAACGTTGCAACCAATAAATTATTCCTTTGAAAAGCCTCCGGGTTGATTGGGTGATATTTCTATATCACTGAAGCAACGTCGACGCAACACGTGATCAAACCTTAAAACTGGCTGTAGGAAACTAGTCCATGTTGAGCGAAGCGGCATCTATGATGTCTTGAGTATAAGCAGCGTCTTGGTAGCAGTCTTGGTAACATTTCAAAGTTTCTGTGGTAAATGACAACCCGCTCCTTTAACCGTGTTGCTACATGTATCAAAAAGGTTCGTTCATTTCAAGCTTTGTCTAAATCGTGTTGTACATTGAGATGAAAAGTTCTTATTCAAAAACATGTTTATGCTCTTGTTTCGCGGAAACCAAACGCCGAACATGCACAAGTACATCTTAACCTACTATTTTCCCACGAAATTAGGGCAACCATCAAACACGCGGGGCCAACCTTTCCAACCCACCGTTATAGCCTAGATTTTGAAAATTCCATGCATTCAAAACAGGCTATACCAAACACTTCAACGCGTCCTAATATATTCTTTCGCACATTTCCCCTTCACCTTACTTCGATCATTTCTTTGAGCTTTTATTCTTGACATTGTTTCGGGCAAATTCTTTTTTTTGCTTCGTTTTATCAAATCCCTCGGCCTTCTTAAGCCAAAAATAGTTGTGAAATGAAACTGAAAACAACGCGTAAATCCGACTCGATCTCTCCCAATAACGCTCACTTTAATTGTATTCAAATTCTGCTTTAAATATGTACGCCTAATCTGGTTCGCATCTGCGAAACCCCTCCTCCTTGCCTTTATTTCATTTTTTCAATTTAAGATGAGTATTTGTTTAGCTTTTTCTTGTCAAAGCCAGCTGGAGCGCTTCGCCACCTCAATGCCCTATGAAAATCTGGGCCAACAGCAGACGAAATTGATAAATGATAAAATGATGGTGAACAGACGTGAGAGGTATATCCAGTCTAATCCGTGAGTTTTCCTCAGAAACGCACTTTTTAAACAAAAAGAATATCTAAATTTGGGTCACACTTCGGAACCGTAATCTTATGCAGAGGCAGATCGGGTATTTGTCTAGGTGCCTTTATGAAATATGTTTACATCAGCTTTAGCACGGTGGATACTGAGCTAGGAGAATCCTCATTTTCGACTAACCTGGATGATTAACCTACATCGGGATTTTAAACCCCGCGGCCTAGTTCAAACTCAGCACTCGGTTAAAGATGTCCCATAAAACTGGAAAATGTGGCAACTCGCGTAGCTTTGATTGGCCAGCGAGAACTTAAGCTTTGGTCTAATACACTTTTGAGAGGGCGAGTTTTAATCGGAGAAAATGCGCGGAAAATCTCTGGGAATTAAGGATTTGAATGGGGCGAATGATTTTTCTTTGGAAATCTGGGAAATGTTCGTGGGAATTGGGAAGTCCAGCTGTGACGGCTGGTTTTTGCATGGCGAGGATGTTTCGTTTATTTGCATAAATGTGAGAAGCTTGTGCTCATCTGCATTTTTAACGTGAAGGTTAAACAGAATTTTAGACATTACTTTTTTGTAGGGTAAGATTTTTTCAATTAGACCCTCTCGCTACATCGGTGATGATGATCTTAAGATGCAGTACGAGTAGGTTGTATAAGAAAGATTCGTTAAAAATTAAAGCCCGGCTTAACCTAAATTCGTTTTCATCCCTCTCTAAAAATATATTTTGGCGCGATACATTCATTAAAATCGTCATAATCTTCGCTTTTTTGTGTGGAAGATTACAATTTTATTTTGGCTGGGTTTTATTACCTCGTGTCAACATGTGCCAAGGTAACTAGATTGTCTTTTTGTAGTCCTCTTATAAAGTTCGTCATTAAATTATCTTAAATCTTGTGGAAATGGGTTTAAAGTATCGACTTTTACGAGGCAATTTCACCTGCCTTGACTCCTTTTATCCGCCATTAAATGATCCATCTTTGGTAAGAAGCAGTTATTCTCTGAATTGAGTAGCTTATGCAGGATTCACGCGTTGGAGCAACTTCTTCTGATGCAGCTGCATATCCTCGTATTCTTAATCGTGACGTACGTATCCCGAACGTTGATATTTTAATTAATTCTTCACTTACTTTTAAGTAAGATTAACTTGATGTTCTGCAAAATAAAAATATGACAATCGCCGGTCGAGACGGAGCATTTGGATAAACTCACGAATAACTAAAATTTGAATCGAATTTATAAATCGAATCATTTAAACGGTTTATAATAGCTACGACGAATCTTTCAACCCACTCAACATTTTGGAAGCTTTTATACAGTACCCAAAATCGATATACACTGTTATTCAATTCAAACGCAGCATTTATCGAACGCAAAGTCCCGCCTGAATTCTAACAAAAATAGGCAAATTTGTTTTAGTTGCACCGTAAATTAACGGATCGATGAAATGTCTTTTTAAACTTAACGTTTTCTGAGGTTAGGACGCATGGTTCAACTTAGTTTGGAAGAGCTTTACAGTGTACCGAAATAGTTTCGTCCCTGCGTAAACAGTGGCAGGCAATCACGCACACCACTCGAGTATCGATGCAAAGCCTCGATGAGTTCATCTTCCGTTACGTCTGTCCCTAAACCTTAATAAGCAGCGTTTTATGCGGAAATTGCCCTCATCATCTCGTGTATTTAGTAAAACGCTTTGCCGCATTTCAGGATACCGGTGTTATGATGTGACCAAAGCTTAGCATTTAAATGCTGGCGTCGTTTTGCTTGGCACGAAGGATCCGCATGGAGTGGGATGATCCGCGTGTCGATAGCGCCCTCGAAACTCCATAAAACCAGTTGACGGAAGTTGAAATGCGAGAACGTGCGTGCGTCTTATTTTTAAATTAAAATTTAACGATAGACCGAGTCGGCATTAACCTAGTTAAAGACTTAATTCGTGGCCTCATTTTTATGCGCGCTAATTGAACGCTTTTCTTTTCTATGTCCACCACCCTCTCTCTCTCTACTGCGAATGAACGTTTTTCATTCGCTTTTCACCTATTCTATGGGATCTAATTAAAAGCGCCATTTTGTGTGCGTGGGAACGCGTCACACGCAGCCCTCGCTGGTCACCATTTCGACAGTTTGATTGAAGAATGATTCAAGATTTGTCAGTTACTGGTATCTTAAATATGGCGACTCGACGTTTATTACCCACCATTCATGACTATTCATTGCGAATTTGCAATTAAGATACCTTTAGGAAGCCACACTCGCTTCATTTCGGACCAACAAAATCAGCGCTAACAACCTTGAGCGTTGTTGACGCTATTCGACAAGTCAGAAGTAGGATATAGGCTTAGCGCCTGAATTTATGGGCAATATTTTTAGCAAGACGACTGGAAAAATGGCGAAAATACGTCTCAAATTACTAAGAAATCAGTTGCTGTCGAAATTATTGAAAAATCAGGCTTTCTGGTTTTACCGGACTTGTTCAAGCTAAAAATTGTCGCCATTTCTCCCTAGAAGAGGGGCCCTAAATTAGGTCATAATTTTACTTGTATCGAATTGAAAAACTGACAATTAACTTATCTCTGTCTTTAAGAAATATCCTAACTAAATAGACAGTGCCTCTAGCGAATGGCGAAATGGGTTGAAGTTATCACGAGCCTCGTCCTATTTGCAGATGATTGATTTTGATCTAACTATAATCTAATGACATTGGTTTACAACGCCACTTTTTTTAAATCAGTATACTTGAGTCTGAGTCTAATATGGTATACGGATGAGTCGAAATGCTGATTTCGTACTCCCAACTGCCGATTCCAAGGTCACTCAACTGAAGTTTTTTTCCCTTTACTTTTGTCTGCCTTGAAAATATGCAGTACTCCTTAACACGAAAGGATTGCCTTGACTTAAGATGGCCACAAAGCAATTGGTAAAAACGTCGAAAAATACTCGTGTTTTTACAAATTAGTACGTTTGCGAAACGTGTTTTCCCACAAGGAGAATAACGCGTTCCGCTCTAAGTTGCTGTTTTAGAAGAAAAAATATTGCATCTATTTTTATCACATTTCCATATGTTATTTGAATGAAAAAAAACAAACATGAAAATTGATTTTTTTTCAATTAGTCGTAGGCGCCACGAAATTGTACAGCCTCGGGAAAAATGAAGATTGCAAATATAGTATGCCTGTATTACTCGAGTCATCCCTCAAACATTGCTCAGAACTTAAGAAGCACGCAGCCTTTCTCTCTCCAAGTTTGATGATGTCAAACCAAAACGGCGTGTGCTCGAAGCCCAAGTTCCTCCATCGTAAAAGCGTTGCGGGTAAAAACCCTTAGCGGTCCAAGGTTTTAGTGACGAATGCACCCTGTATCGATGGATGGCCAACGAGTGCGTGATGTCCAAGATGAAATACGGACTTGTAAGAGATTCAATGAGTGATACGTCTAGTTCATGGAGGCAGAGGCTGGCTTTTCCCCCGCAATCTTATGTCGTCCGCGAAGTTGTTACGTCAACCTGATTGCTGCATTAACACGTCGAGCAACGGGGAAGAGGGGGATCTGGGGGAAGGGGATAAGAAGATGAAGAAGGGGTAAAAGCAACGAGGAAAGGTCAACGCTCTTCCGGCGCACTTCTTCCTGTATCGCTAAAGCAAACAGCGCTGACGTCTCAACGTCGAGAAAAGTCTCGAGTGAGCATCGCGTGCTTACGAGACAAAAATGGCAAATGCGATTAATAAAGAGGAAAACTCGATTCTGGCAGCTCGCTCGGAACTGTTGCTCCCAGCCAAGATTAAATGTCTTTTAATGTAATTTAGCACCTCCTAAGTGAACTCGCTACACGGAATTGCGATTTGGCTGCTCCGAGTTACGGCAACTTGAATTTACGGCGGTTGCTCATGGTTGAGAAATCTCGGTTTTAATCCCCCCCCTCCTCCCCGGTGTGTCCTATAGCACTCACTCGGCCCTATATACAAGCTTCTAATTAGTCAGTGCTCGCGTACGATGTCATCAACCCGCCTTGAGTCTGCCGGAAGTCAAACAGGCAGGATCCGTCAACGCCCATCTGTTTATTAATATTTGGCGAGGAAATCTTGACAAAATATGACATTTACCTAATGTCGGGGTCAGGGATGCGACGCCGGTAAGGTCATTGGCGTGAACGGTAAACGGTTTCCAAATTTATGAAAAATGTGGGCGAAATTTACGAAACAGGGTGTTCGAAAGTGAACTTGGAGCATAGCTGCATGGATGCTGAAATTCATTTTAGGGTTTGCGCAGGCGTGAATCGGTTTTTCGGAAAACGAGTGATTGCGTGTGCATAATTTTAGTATCTTACGCAGTTTAATTTAGATAGTTGCAGATTTGTACAATTGTAAAATTTCGCGAAGTCCATATTCTGCAGACAGTTTCTCTGCCGGACAAAATTCGGTACAGTAATCTTCCAAGTTGGGTAAAATCTATATATAGGGGAATTATTTGTTGAACGTTCTCTTTGACAATATGATTTTAATTTTTTTTTGTAATAATATTCACTCGAAGGAGCATTACTTTTTCATTAATAAATATCCAACCTCGATTTAATACACATTGTAAAGGTGGGGCCACACCGAAGCAAACAGCAAACAAAAAACCACAAACATACGGAGCTCCATACCGGAAGATTTTCTTTTTTTGTTGTTGTACGTAATGACGCAAAACATGCCGCTTGTGCAAACATTTCGAGCAAACACAAACAGGTTGTTTTTTTGCACTATGCGTCAAATGACGCAAAATTACATACAAAAAAAATAGATAATAAACTTCCGCTGTAGGGCTCCGTATGTTTGTGGTTTTTTTTTTTTGCTGTTTGCTTCGGTGTGTCCCCACCTTTAAAGACTCGTAATCCACGTCGAATTTTTCCCTCTTTCATTCACAATTTATGAATTCGTTGAATTGTTTTTTTTTTAAAGTTTCGTCCAAACTTTTGACTATGCAGTATATCGCCAATGGTCAGTGAACCCCGCGCGGTTTAATTTGCCTTAAAATCTCCGATCTCTGTAATTTCCCCGTCGGATAATTTTTTCATGCAAATAATTCGAATTACGCACTAGAATTATTTCATGCTTTTGATTAATGCATTTAATAAATCGAGCTCGCGTTCCTTCGACTCTACGCATGCAGCAAACTGGCTTTCTTCGTAAATAGTTTTTTGAAACTTCCTTTCTGATGAATCTTTTTTTTGTCGAAAGTGCATTATCCAAATGGGTGCTCTTATATAATAGGTATTTAATTATGGCGGAGGCTTATTACGGCCTATTACGGTATTACTTTCTGACAAAAGAAATCGCGTAGCCCAGCGCAATGATTCAAAGAACGTGGAACTTGATAAATAATTGCGTGCTCCAGTAATGTCATTGTTACATAATGCAGTAATCCTATTGAATAGGACACTGATGTTCGCTTATGTAATCATCTCCAATCTGTTAAAATACGTGGGTGTCAACACTACAAGGCTCGATGTTTATCATATATCATTGGAAATCGAGCATATTTAAAAATTTCCCAAGGAGGAGAGGGATTTCCAATAATTTGTCTGATGCTCAGGGTTTTTATCAAAATCGAGCAACTGCTCTCATCTTCTGAACAAGTTCTTAGTCATTTCAATTTGACAAAACGTCTTATTTTAAATTTGTTGACCAACAGTTAAGATATGTCCATCATTTTATCGCCTTTTCAAAGGTTTGCGCAAAGCATTTCATCTCCAAAGGGCTCTTTGTCATTCCCAAATTCTACCTTTTTCCCGAGTGGCTTTTAACCCGCGATGGCTCGTAATTCCGTCATCGTACAAATTGGGCATAATGTACTCAACTGTGCATTGTTACATTTCGAATTCCGACCGAATTCGCGTTGTATTTCTGAACTCCTAATTTCTGGGGTTTTTTTTATTCAATTCGCCTTTGAATTGCACGCCGTAAAACGTGATGTATTAAGTGTATGCAATTTATTCAGCAAGCTCGCCAATGTTCGCCTCCTAAGCAGCGAATGCCTTCAACGCTTTCTTTTCTTATTTGGTGCACACTCTCATCCATCCCTCATCTGCATATTTATAACCACGCAGCCCGTTTCTAATTTTGTTCTCAAAGGCAAAAGCAAAATACTGGAGATAAAGAGGTATAGACCTAAAGCTATAAAAATGGTTTGTAGCCCTTCGTTTTTGAATGTGCAAATGCACACGCGCTATATATGGATGTTATCTTTTAATTATTGCACGCGCATTGGTCTCTTTTGTGAGCAAATATTTTGAACTTAGAAATGGGTTTTCGAGCAAAACTCTGGTGCTTTTGAAGTTGCGCATGCATTCATTCTGATTACTTCAGCTGTTATGCATACAGTTACTGGGTGAAAAGTTACACAAATTATACATTTAACATGCCCTGAGCTTGTTTATGTTTCGACAAGATTTAACATCACGTGGTCAGATCTTGAGCATTTTCGGGATTGTTTTCAGCTTCTTTTTTCCAGCTCTGGGACGCACAATGAACGCGGATATCAGCGGGGTAGTCGGTAAGCTTGGTGGCGCCACTGCATGAGTTATGCTAGGTGAAACATTCCACATGCGCATTAGCATCTCACGATGAGTGCAGGACACGTTTTTACGGTACATAGGTGGCATGCAATCGATAGCTACACTTTTTGACCAATAGTTATGTGTTTTAAAAATATGCTTTCCAATTTCCAACGCTTCTTGATCTGCGCTTCTTGTAAGCTCAGTCTGGCTCGGCTAAGCTTTCTTTGTGTGCGCCCTCATTTAAAACGCATGCGGCATGCTTATCCCGCTCGGTGGCGCTAATGTAAGCCGAGTGGTAAGCGCCTGCAATAAGCATTCAGTGTGTTCTCATCCATATACGCTACATTGTCGGTACTCTGCATGCTGTCCCCGAAGGCATATAAAAGTGTGAGAACACGCTAAAACCTTTAATATTTAATCGATGATTAAACGCGTCGAGTGGCACGATCAGTCATTTGCCTCAAGGTCTGCGAAGTAGTTACTTGTCCGTCCATTTTCATTCATGGTTTCACGCCACTCGGTTCAAAATGGAGCAACTAAAGAGCGTAATGAATTGAGTGGCACGTAATTATCCCCATTTCTAAAACCGGCGCAGTTGTCATATCCGCGAAAACAGAAGCACGCTACGTTCCAAATTCGGCCGTTATAAGTAGGGTATATAAACAGTGTCCCAGAGGCTATTCGAGATAATGGCAACGCGTTGAGCGTGTCCTTGCCATCGAGCCATTTTGGCGAACCTTTCTTCTCACACGATGTCTTGATTCATTGAATTCGCCAAGAAACGCCAGACTCGAAAAAGTTTTTCGGTTGCCTTTTTATTGCCTAATTATTTAAGAAGCTAATTTATGCGCATAATCTACCTCGTCTTTCGTGTCTTCTGCCAGGGTCCTCGGCCCCTCGAGCCCATTCCCGAAATTACAGTCTGTCGCCTCTCGACATAACTTATTGACATTTCCTTTGTTTGTCTAATTTTTTTTTACTTTTAAAGGAAAAAGTCATGAAATTAAGGCCGTTTTTTCTTCTCTCCGGCGAAGGAAGGCTTTTGTGTTCTTATTTCTTCGATGTTTCCCTCGTTATTTTTTCCATGGCTTTGTTTGTCTATTTTTCCGGGCGAAATGAGGTCCTTCCATCCTTGAAAGTTATTTCTTGAAATTTCTCTCTTATTCGTCGTCTTCTATCGGCTTCTTCGGAGGCCCTTCCTCTCTCGTCCACCGTGACGTCACGGCGCGGGAGGCGTGCGACTGCTATCCAGGCCCCGGATCCATTCGAGAGGCACGGCTTGGAACGAACGACGCATGCGCAACGCGTGCCTCTTCGCTTCTGCTTTATAGCGACGTGGATTCTGAACCACGGATTCTGATATTGATTGCTGTTGGCCAAGACGCGCTCTGCCTTCGCTGTTGCCCAACGAACCTACCTGGTGGCGTCGCTTATGTCATCCAAACTTTTGTTTCCTCCTCGCTCGACCTTTGACCCCCGTGCAGCATCCAGCATTGCCGGAGTATGATGGGACCGCAAATGGACGCTGATTGCAGTGACTCGTGCGACTCAGAAATTAGGGTGACGTGTTGTGACCTTTTTAAGCCCAGGCTGGCCGGCGTGTGCCGCTGCTTCACCATGTCCATTTACATTGGATATATGAAGGTAAGACTCTGGACGATATTTTATTCGAAATTCCAGAAATTCGAGAATGCTTGTCGATGATACAAAAAAAAGCTTAAGGTCTGACAGTTTGAGCACGGGGCGTAAGACATTTTACTTAGTCTAGCAAAGTACAGTATGTTTATGTTGATATACGATTATGTCGGTGTCAATGAACTTTCACGATAGAACTTGACTGCGAAATTCTCGCCATCTTTGTTTATCGATGTTCGGTTTACATTTTCACACGATTCTGTGATTACACTTTAGCACGGTTTTCACTCTGTTTGTTACATGATAGCTTTCGTAGTAATTTTTTCCGGCTTTAAAAATTTAGACAATGGGGCCTTGCTCGAGAGCACAAACGTTAATTCTTTCTAGAAAACGCTCTGAGCAGACATTTAAACAGAATGTCATTTGAGACATGCTTTCCTCCATAAACGCGAGTTCTTGTTTATTCCAACTTCTTATGAACGTCACTTCATTTGAACGAACCAATTGCTGCAAACGTCTAAAAATGTTTTAACAATCCATCAATTCACTGCGTATTGGAAGTACAGTATGTTTTCTTTAAGGTTACGGTCTGTTTTTAATGAGCTGAAGTTTTTCTAGCTTTGGGCCCTTCGAGATCGTGTTCAATTCTTACTCGCTGAAGCCATTACTGCAACATCTGCGCAACTTTCAATTTGATCGAAAGATCTAAATATGTCGCTCTGTTTATATTCGAATCACCTTATTTATAGTCGTCTGGGAACTGATCGACTTTTTGGTGAATGTTTATGTCATCGTCAGAGTCGAGCAGGAGTTCCAGAAACTAGATTATTGCTCGTTAGATATGAGCTTCGTCTCAATCATTAAGATTCTGGCAAGTGTCCAAAGTGTAACTCAGATTTAAGTGTCTCTTGTTTTATTTACCCACGTACAGGCTTAATCGATGTACCAATTGTTGCCATTCCATGAAATTGCGCGCATGAATGTTTCTGGAAATTCTGAAATTTCCACTGCGTTAGCAAAAGGTATACAGCGAAATGTAATATTGTTTTTAACTTCATTGACGTGTGACCATGCAAGTAAACAATTCAACTTCGTCGGTTTTTTTTTCTACAAGATGTTGTGCAAAGATCAGGCTTCATTTTCGACCACATGTTATAAAAAGTATCTTAAAGATTTTTTGGTCACGCTAATGTAATGCCCTTGGGGTAGTTTTTAATTAAGTATGCCAAGGAGGGATGGGGAGGGATTCTGGAAATATATTTACTGCAACAATTCATACGCAGATCCTCGAGCAATTTGCGTGCACGCAATGTTTTTTAAAAGTTACGTGAAATTGCGTGGGCTCAAATACGTTCATCGAAATGTAAATATAATGCATAGTAATACGAACTGGCCTGGTCTTTTTTATGGCGTACATGCATGTAACTTTATTATTTCTATTTAGTAGCTGTATTTAACCTTTCGATGATCGGTTTCCCTGCTCATGTTTTCAAATTGTCTTAATTCATTTGAACATTAGTGGGAATTTAGCTCGAGCTATTAAACATTTACCACTTTGTGATATCATATTGCGGAATATGATCACGCTATGGCATAGTAATGACCATTTGCTCGCGTTTTCGATTCCTTATACGACGCGACCGATTGCATGAACCAAAATTAAAATTCCATAACTAAAATAGCAATAGAGAAATGACCGGTTTTATTATCCCTTTAATTTAAATCCATTTATTCGGACACTTAATGAACGGCCTTAATTAATGGATAATTAATGCATTAAAGTTGATTTATGCTAGTTGGTGTAACCGGCCATTAGATAATAATAATAATAATAAATGCTTTATTCCAGTTTAGGAAAGGGCATAGAAGGGATGTATAGACATCACTTACAT
>JAQGBX010002807.1:0-19090 GCA_034698745.1 Megaphyllum sjaelandicum | reverse complement strand
CTGGCTTGGCGAAGTGCCACCTGGTAAACCTCATTTGATATGCATTACCAATTGTTTGCCCGGTAGTTGGCGCTAGTTGTCGGTAATTTAATTTTTTAAATTATAAGTACCAACGAATGAGTACCCTTACCTAACCTAACCTAACCTGGCCTACCATAAAACGTTCAAATTAAAGTGCCAAAAACATTTCAGTTTTTACTGTACACCATTGCAGTTGTACATCTAAATAGAACAATACATTTTCAGGACGATACCAGCTATTCAATCGAATAGCAATTCGTTTTTACAACAAAAACATTGCATCGGAGTAATTTAACAGAAATATGTAATCCAGAAAAAAAAAATACCTTAACATTAATTGATTTTATTTTCGAAATCCAACTTTCTTAAGCCAACAGTTAGGCATAAATAGAAACTGCGCGCAACACTGAGGGTTTCTGGTTTTGGAATGCAGTTTTCACGTGGTGTGACATTCCTGAAGAGGTTCCTCGAAGAACCTTTAGAACTACGGTGTTTTGTATGTTGGCAGGTTTTTATGTGACAGAACCCTACAGTCTGTTGATGAACAACTTCAACGACTTTTTATCTTCGTAAAATATTAAAAAAAAATTGCATCACCGATAAATGCTTCATCTTTGGTTCATCAGCTCTCACGTCCATTTAGCGCAAGCGCCATTGGTGCTATTTTAGCCTTACGAAAGGCAGCCATTGAAGTAATTTTGGAATGACTCTTAAATAAGATTAGCCGTACGTGTTTACACCTTTTAGGCCTCATAAGGCCCCCAATGGCGCTCTAACCGATTTCGTTGCTAAAATGTTATCTTCGCAGAAATCTGCACCGACAGTTAGGTAATTAAGTACGTGTCTATCATTTAACATGTGAATGTGTGTTACAATTAACTCAACTGTCACGATTTCAATGATTAATCTCATTTCTTAATCATTTTTTTCTCTCATTCTTTTCTTTTCTCTTAATTACAGACAAACAATGCAGAAAAATGATCAATTCACTCTCACTCTTCCAAAACCAAATTCATCATATCGGATTTTGGAAGAAAAAAAGTCATCTCCTTGATTAACGCCTAATTAATTCGTCGGATGTCGTTGAACTGAAGCGACGCAAGGTAGGCGCCCTCAGATTTTATTATTGTTAATTGTCGTTTTTAATAATTTTATTATTTTATGTCCTTTCCTTCTTCCAATTCGTGTTATCTGCTTCGAAAGCATCTGCCGTCGCGGGTCTCCGCATGTAGTGCGATGAATGCTTATTATTCACCCGATGTTCCTAAATTTACCATAATTTACCATAATAATATATTTGACGTAGAGATGTGAAATATATAATTGCCATGATGGTGTTATACCCCATGGGCCTGCGTGGCCTAAGTGTTCGGTGTGGGCTTTTAATAGCAGCTATATATATACTGCATTTCGAAACGCGTGTTTAAATCTTTTTTGGTAAAAAGGACTTTTCAAATGAATTGCCAGCCATCATATGCCCTGTTTTCAAAAAATACCTTTCGGATAAATTTAGAAATATTTTTTTTTGTGAAGTTGATTCAAGATATTTATCACCGATAACTTTATGCTATTCTTATGCATGTCTGTGCAGTTTAGGCTCTTTGGCTGAAATCTTCGAAGTTTTGATCAATTCGAATGCATATCGAGTTCTTCAATGGGCAAATGAAAAGTTACACAATCCACTGGCGTTTTTTACGCATCTCCTATTTACGAAAACAACGTTTTCATGAGCTATTGCATTGGTTTCAAAAATGTCCTATATCTAATTTCGCTCCATTTCACACCGTGTGTATTTTTTTCACTGTTTTCATCTTGCAAACGGGGTATTTCCCCAAATCGTTTGGATTTCGCATCTTCCAAGTTGGAAAGAGAAAAAAAAATTGCCTACAACACAAATTAACATCACTTTACTC
Source organism: Megaphyllum sjaelandicum (assembly GCA_034698745.1). Taxonomy (NCBI): domain Eukaryota; kingdom Metazoa; phylum Arthropoda; class Diplopoda; order Julida; family Julidae; genus Megaphyllum; species Megaphyllum sjaelandicum. The sequence goes on along the minus strand of JAQGBX010002807.1, from coordinate 17,156 downwards.
AAAGAAGGATTGGATTAACAGGTCCGAAATGGTCCTGTGTATTAGTAAATTTTTTGGAATCTCAGTCAAATCAAGATGAGTTCAAATAACATCTGTCGTTTTTTTTAATGCCATTCCTATTAACAAAAATTCTATTTTACGAATATTTATGGGGGCTTCTAAAGGTTCGCAAAAGTCGAGACGACTGTATATATCGCGTTTTCAAAAATGCCACCAGATTGGAGTTACACTTAAATCAAAGATTCCTAATGGATCGAATCAAAACAAATTTATGTAAACCAACAAAATTGTTATTTCATCTTCTAAGATCTCTACAGTTTCCACCAAAAAATAGCTTTTGGGTAAGCCCATAGGTGGCGGAAAATAGCTATACGTGTTTAAAACTCGTTTATACGATTTTATCATTAGAAAGGCCTGCACTGGCAAATTCTCAGAATACATCAGATTTGACTACAAAAAGGCTCCTTTGTTCGTTTGACTCATGGATTCAAAATGTCATTGGCCTATCATTCATATCGAAGAAAAAAGGAACCTTTTTTTTTGAATCCGTTAGTTTTAGAAAAGATATGGCGGACAAAAGCTAAAATAAAAAATTTACACACTGCGGCATATTGGAGGATATGGGCGAGATAACGACATTCCTAGCGTTTAAAATCGATGTGTCATTTTAATGAATGCAGGAGGGTTTTTTTTTCGTACATGTATTCGCAAAGATTGCGAATTGGTGGAAAAATGCGGAAGATGATATCTCGAGATTGATAGACTGTAAAATTGAGTGTGTCTTAACAGCTTGTTTCGTTGTATATACATGTACGTGGGGACGGATAAACCAGGGTTCGAAACGAAAGTACACGGTATAGATGATAGGGAGAGGGAACGAGAGAAAAAAATGCGAAAACTTGCCTTATATTATATGCATTTCTTAGCGAAGAATGCATGAAAAATAGATCCACTTTCGTTTTTATAATATAATTCCTTATTTTTCCTTGATGTTGACCTCCGGCTGGGCCCCTGCGCCATAAGAAAAATCTTCGCATTGTGCCCAGCAGGGGGGTTTACCGTATCACTGCATGTACTTTTCATTTGGAGAAAAGGGAAAAAGGGTCAGTTACATGTCGTTTTTCTTTCGGAGTGGTATGTCGAAATTGCATATCAAAGAGAGTTAAGACCCTTTTGTTTGCAACTGAAAGTTTTATTGTGTAGACATTTGAAGATTGTGGCTCAGTTCTATTATGGAAACTTAATGGGCAGCCTGTTTTAGCTGGTGGGGGTTAATTTCCACCATCTCTTGGAGTCCACATGCCTAGGATAGGGACGTTCAGAATGTACCTTTGGTTCTCACGTTATATGGCGTGCTATTCGAAGTGGACGTTGGTTGATGAGCTTCAACTTGGCATACATTTGAAGCTCGCACGTGTTGCCCCTGAATATTTGTTGATGACGTATGCAAAATAGATGATTTGACAACGAGCTGAAAATTCTCCCTAAATGATGCTTAAACTTCGCTCATGACAATGTAATGCAAAAGCCTCTTGATAGGCATGGTGTGATGTTATTTATCGATGCAAAATCCATAAACAGTATCGTTCTATTCACTTGAAATTTCATAAAAGGGATTTAATGGTCCAATTGTTTGCTATCAATGTTTCACGTTACTTTCTGCGTGCAGATTTTAACATACAGTATCTGCCTATATATTTAAGGTAGATTATGGTGCTCTCATCTATTTTAAAACCGACCTTTAAAAATAGCGTATACAATATTAGACTACATACATGTAGTAACACGAGTGATCGAACGAAAACGATTTAAAGTATAAAGTTTATTAAATGTTCGGGGAAGTCAAATTAAATTGTGAAACCTCAATCGTAATGGTGCATATAGTTTCTGGTTGCCACCTGCAACTCTCCAATTTTCACCATATACAGTGCTTTTAAAATTGCCCATCTGCGCCCATAGTTTTTTTGGCCCATTATCTGGGTTTCACCATTTTTTTCTCTCTCGGATCATCTTCCTCCGCGGCCCACACAAAAATGAATATCACAGCTTGTGGGCATTCACAACTATCATATTCGCACATTGCATTAAAATGCTAAAAGGTAAGAGGAGTTTTAAAAGGAAGTATAGAAATGGCCGCACTTATTAACCTCGTGATTGGTCCGCACCCCTTCCAGCGCCTTTGCCATAGGCCACCCACATAACCGTGTGACCCAACACGTGTCCTTTTGTTTTTATCCTAAATAGGATTAGGTGAGGGGAAACTCCCTTTCATCTCAACCATGAATAATTTGTTCGCTTTCTTCTCGGAGTCTTCCATCCGTATCCTCCTAAGCCAATCCTTACAAGGATTCCGACATTGAAACTCGTAAGGCCAACCAACCGTTCAAATGTAAACACTTAAATATCCGTGAATTGAAGAGACCCAGCACTTGCTTTTTCGTGGCGAAAACCTTTTGGCCAGGTTAAAAGAACACGCTCGGGGAGTTTATTGAAATAAAGGTTTTAAAAATTTATTGAAGAATTTCGGTCATCTTCTTTCTCGCCTGCAGCCATTTCTAATCGATGTCGTATTAAACTGTAGAATTTGTGACGATTCCCAGAGCTGGTCATTCGAGCTGCGAGGTTCTTTCAGTATATAGCTATAGCATACCGTTTAATTACAGCAAAGTCATTGGCATTTTGACATACGAATAAAATACCTGTAAATAGAGTTCAAAACGCAGAAATACGCGTCTGAATTGTTTTCAAGATGTCTTTTCACATGCATCATCCACTCGTTTACTTTAAATTTAGATTGTGAAATTGTCCGCGACATTTGATGATATCTGCCGATGTTCGTCAGGCAAGAAAGTAATGTTTCATCTAATTGCTCTATATACAGTACCTGTAACATATAATTGCTCTACACGTATTACTGTATACCTATAATAGGTATAGGCAATATCAAGAGCGCCATACCGGCAAGTTTGCTAATATTTTTCAAACTTTAGTTAAAAAAGCATTGTATAAACTATTATTCGCCGTACATTTATGTGTTAAAACATATGCATGCTTTACGGGTTTGAGACATGGCCAAGCAGATCACGTGTCATCATTTTTTTTAATTTTAATTTTCGTGCGGCTTGCATGTTTTGACATGTCTAAAATGTGGGTATACATGCATCTAAGCCATGATCAACATTTTGTAATGAGCACGTTAATCAACATGTGTTGCACATGGACTTCTATACATTTGCTTACAACTGCACAATAATGTTCGAGCAAATAATGTCATTACAACTAGCAATGACAAACTAATCACGTGTGCCATGTTAGTACTGATCATGTACATCTTCAAAGACATGCAACAGTAAATTGAGTGTCGCTATAGAGAGACTATAGTATTTTTTCCAATAAGCCAAGTGCGCATACATTGTATACTGCTTCAGACTTCAGTGGCATTTCAGGTTTACTACATGTACGCGTGGTCGTGTGAGTTATATCTTACCAAAATTGATATGCCGATTATCTAATATCCAGATACTGAATGGAAATGGCGTGCAGGTCTTCATTCCCTAATCGATTACACGCTTGTTTGTGCATGGGAATCTTTTGGTTCACATGCAACCGCTGGATTCTATAAACGCAAATTGAGGGAAATTTAATAATGATGTTAGAAATATAAAAAAACAACGAAATTATGGACCACAAAAAAATATATACCAACGATAATTATAAATTTGGCAGTGTGGGAGAAAGGAGGTCTCGCGTTGTTTTCCCACCTGTTAATTAACATCAGCTTTTTTGGCCGCGTTTTTCATTAAAACAGATTCAATATTTGGTTTATTCTTTTATACTCCGCAATAATAATGCCTTTTTTGGAATCATTGACCGTGAATTTTTCGTATCGCTCGCATGAGGCTTTTTCGAGGAAAAAAATGTTAATGACAGATCGATGTGTGTTTAAGAATATCCATTTTTTATGAAGCGAAATAAAAAGGCAATATAATCTTCCTAGCATGACTAATGAATATTTTAGCAGATTTTCGAATACATCGTAAGAATTATAAAGTTGTCTTTTTTTTCTCTTTCTCTCTTCTCTTCGTAATGTACCCCTCGTAAATGAAGGGTGAGTGGAGATACGCGTATACGCGTAAGGATGTGAAAATGAAAAATCCCCATAAAAATCGTCGGTTTGACCGGTTTTTCCATTGTGAAATTACCACCCAGTTAATTGGACGCTTTTCGCATTAAAAGTGCACGGAGCTGATGATTCTCGTTGAAATATTTTTCGGAAAGGCAAAAAAGGATACGATAATAATAATAATAGTTTGAGCATCCCCGTGTTAAATTATGAATTCAATGACCCGTGTATAAAATTTGGTTTTTCACTCGCCATATTCTTCCATGCATTGTGACGTACTTACCGCGTACGAAACTTTTATTCGGAAACATCCAAGTTGTTATTATTAGTGGCAACTTCTTTCCGGTTATTGTTGTGGCTAACCATTGGATTTCGCAGAAAAAACAACATTTTATTAATATCAACTTCGTTGCTTATTAATGCTAGGAAAACAAAATAACGAATGATGGGATTTTTTTTATTCCCTACTCTCTGCAATCGTATTCGGTTTGCGTGATTTATTCGCACCAACTCCTTCGACGAAGGTTAGTTAATAAAATGTAATCACGGGGCAACACACCCTGCCTTCATAGTCGCGTTATTAATAATACTGGGTGCATCGCGAGTTTCCATTTTGTAGAAATAAATTTCCCAATTCCATTCAATAGGCGCGAGACCACGCGAATGCGATGGGGGCGTGCCTGAACACGAGCCAATGCACGCCAAGTACCACACTGTGTGTTTCCGTACCGTTTCGTAATTGCTCGTGGGATGGCTCGAGAATCCGCGCATTCTTTACTTTTGAAATGAGCCACCTGGTGGAAGCGCCATAGTACTATTTGCACGTATATCTAACACTTCCAGTGAGACTATCTCCATTCTGCATCCTGGTTGGTTTAAAAAGCTATAGGGCATCATAGAAATAAAGCCACTCGAAGACTATTTTTTCTTCATAGTTGCTCGGTATTACAACCTTTCCAGGCGAGCTATGATCGTACTATGAAACTACCGACCAATCAGAGGACGAGAATCTTAAAAATTGCCGCCATCTTAGGAGTCCAGGTCGGCATCAAATTGATTAACGTTAGATCGTCAATGTAAGTCTACCGGTATGTAAAAAAAAATTCTAACGAAGCGAGAAAGTGAAGCATCTTTTTTCGACGCCATCAACTGATATCGTTTTCCAGGCGAGTACAATGGTTACGATGTTGCGTTGAATTCTTTTCCCGAACATAGGTTTAATGACCAGGAGACGAAATGTTTGATTAACGTATTTTCAATACAACGCGATGGTAGATTGAAACGCGAGTAGCCATATTGCGTTTCGAATGTTCGCTATTGGCTTTTCTGGGATAATAGAAAGCTGTCATTTCATAATTCCATTACAGGGAAGGGAAAATTGCCTAATTATATATTTGTGAACGGTATTTCAAAAGTAGCTAGTACAGCAATGAAGGTGGCAATGAGACTGTACACATGTGCATGTACAGTGTTCATGTTCATGTATTTCATTGATAAAATCCTTACATGTAACCTGCTTGAATGAAGCATACCAGGAATTAGGAGTACTCAGACAGATGCTTCGAGATCGCACTTTGGCATTCATGATGTTCAAAATCAACGCATGTTTTTTAAAAAAATCCATTCATAGTTTTCGCCATTTTTAAACCAATTAATGCATTCATTTTCACACGTGACTTCGCGAACGCCGAAATGCGAGCAGCAAAGCGTCACCATCAGCCATGGGCGCAACGCCCGTTGGTGTCATATAGAACGCTGGCAATGGGACTTCTGCTGTAGATATCAATCGTCTTGACGGTTTTGTAACTGGTAGCGCATCGACAGCAGTCTGCTCAACCCTCCACATTAACATGAGCTTGAGAACAGCAAAATAGCGAACTACATATCTGTGCGTGTCTGAAGAAGAACCTAACCTAAACGAGGAGGAGGACGAGATGGGAAAAGAAGACGGCCATGGCCGTTAGGAACTACTGTATAGCTCAGCATTCACCTGTAGGGGGACTGTGGTCATGACATGCAAAATCCTACACGATTATAAAAATACATTTACTTTCCAAGAATTCAAAATCAACGTCTGTTATTTTGCGTTCAATTTTTAAATTTTATCTAAAAACATTATCGGTGGCTGACGGCTCTCACTACTAAATGTCTTCTTCAGCTAATATTTCTTCTTCGAAACGAACGGATGTTGAAATGTTGAAAAAATATTTCCATCGCAGGTATGAGGTCGTAGATCGCCTTTTAATAAAAACCAGTCGATAAGGCGAAGATTTTATGAACTCACACCTGATGTCGTTTAAAATGTAAATTCGTATGTCCACGTTTCTCAAATGGTATCGCATTCTGAAATAATCAGTTCACACGCAAAGGATGCATTGCCAATTTTGTGTAAGGGGGGTTCTGGTATTTGCTGAGGAAATTTTGGTTAATCCTTACCATAATGTTGATGGCATTCACCCTCTGGAAAAAAATCACACAGTTCAGGATGTAAAGGTTTCGGCGTGGCCATTTCCTGTTCGAAAGGAATTTTTTGTCCAGAAACCTCTATGAAAATGTTTTACGGCTTCGAGTTGTTGGGAAACTGTTGCAAATGCCTTAAAATTAAAACACCCCTTGTAGACAAGCCACGAACTTGTTAGCTACTGGTTTTTATTTCGTGGCTATCGAGCGGTGCATTAAGATTTGTTATCATTCGAAAAACAGGTTCATTTTCTGGCATTTTTTCGTTATTACCCAGACCCTAATGGCGGTAACTTTATTTTACCTAAGCTGTAACTTTTGGCAGATAGAAAAGGTGCACGCTGTAACTCATTTGAAATCCAGAAGCTGCATGCATGCAGCACTCCCTGTGGGGTGGACGTTGTTTAAATGGTCGGTTGAATAAACAAACTCCTTTTTAGAAATTCATCAAGCATCACTAATAGGTGGTCCCCATTTATCCAATTTATTTTTAACCCTCACCTGTGTGTGTCGTTGTTGCATTTTTTTTTATCGAACCCAAATCGTAACTGTTGATCCACCTGCTAAAATTGTCCCGCTCACACTCGCGGATTGCGGGAATACAATTAAGACACTTTCGTTGATTTTTTTTATATTTCATTCTTCTCGAAAAAGCGTTGACCATACGCGATACGCGATGTTAATCGAGACTATTTATTATCCGAATTTTTTTCTAATCCCATTTTTGACGGGGGGTAATATCATTTCCCGTGATTTGGAAACAATGCGTTTTTCAGCTTGGCTGCTCGTATTTATCTTACAATGGGACTCGTAATAAATGCGAAAGTGCATGGTATTGTTTCGTTCACTTCGAAAATGGCATTATAAATGCGCGTTTCATTCGCGAAATAATACTTTGATAAAAAATATATATCAACGAACGTGCTAATAAGCGTGCTGTAAAAATAATAATAAGCGCTAAGAAAATTTTAATTTATTTAATTGCTCCTATCTGATACCCGCTCCACCCTTTTCCTCTCCAAAAACTCTTTGAGCATACTCACTCGCATGCAACATTCTGCGTGGATTTTTGCTTAATCTCGATCTGACCGTGTCATTATTGAAAGCAATTATTATGGTTATTTTTTTTTATTCCGGATTAAAAGTCATTCGTAATTGCGAGGGTCTATGAACGTTACAATTTTAAATAGTTTGTTATCAAAATTGAACTGCATTTAATTGCGCTTATTAAAGGGAGCATCAAAATTAAAAAGCGAAATGTTGCTAGGAAATTAAGAAAGTCATGTGACCGTAACGATGTGAACGAGTCTTTTTGGGATTTGTTTGAAAAACCAAAGGTGCATCCAGTGGCAACGATGTTTCAAATGCCATTGCTATGCGACACACAGTAAGTCAATGTATTACCGTGCAATTGAATATTTTAGAGTAGAAAATGCTCTTCAATGGTGCTTGACTCTTGATTTCATTAGTCTAAAACTCAATACAATGTTCAATACATAATATATAGACACCAATTTTAATAACTAATTGGTGGTTATATAGGGTCGTGAAGACATTTTTGGTTGGCAACATTTTTAGTCAATACTCTTTGTGTTAAACCTATGCGCGTCGTCTGCTACTTCATTGTTTTCAAAGATATTCGTCGAAATTGACTATATTTTCTAATTTCTTGTATATATTTCAGTATTTTTGAATTATCGGAGTAATCGTAAAATCTTTTTATATCGTGCGAGGGAGTACATGCAGGCATCATATTTCAGAAACTTAAAATGGTCGACATTGCAATGACGTTAAGAAAGAATATAAATTTCAGTGTTTATTATTCCTCACATAATGAAAAAATACTGAAACATATACAAAAAAAATATAAAATATAGTCAATTTTGACGATTATCCATGAAAACAATGAAGTAGCAGAAGTTCTGTATCAGAAGTGGGATGGACTCTTCGCGTCGATAAATGGCGATTTTCAAGAAAATCTATTGTCATGGTGTAAAGCAAGAAATGAGAATCTGAACAATTCAGCTATTTTATAAAATATTTAACTACTATTCTTTATGTTGGCGTGTTTTTGAGGGTGTCCGGAAAGTTGTTCGCTAATAATTAATCGTCTATCACAAATGCTCGCCACTACAATGCCAACAATTGATCTTATGTATAGAGTTACATATGGGGCTGCATCACGTGTCTTTTTCATCGAATCAACAACCAAAAGAAAGTTTAAAGCCGGCTATACACGAGGAAATTTAAATCTGGAAATACGGCACGTGAATTACGAGAAATGAAATGTTTTAATTTGTCAGTTATAAAAACATAAATGAAGTCTAATTACTTTCAGTTGGAAATTTTCTTTTTTAAAACCCATGCATGGTCAGTAAAATGCTCAGAAATATGCGCTCGACTTTTTGGACACGTTGCCAAGTTTCTAGATATTAACTCTCCTTGTGTATGACCGGCTTAAGCGATACTTTAATGGCGATCAGATGTTGGCGAACAAAAGAACCACCTATGCCACTATAGGTTGCACGAACCGACTTCCGCCATCTTAATGTATAAGCACGCGAGTTCGTCTGCTTTTTTAGATATAACTCACTACAAGGTTTCCGTTCCTCTTCTTTTCATTCGATGGCTAGAGTTAGAATTCTAACATATACTGCTCTCGTATTTTGAATCTATCGAAATGTTTTGCCTAGCTCGGTGTTAATTCGAAATAAAAGCAAAATATACGCTGTCTTTTCGTGTCAAGCACGAACATCTTGAGTCAATTTCAATTCTTTACCCTGCAGTCAGTTCATAGTACCATATGCGGCAGGGAGGATCATTATACAATTTGATCGACCCCAAATTCTCAATTTAATTAATTTTCGTATTTGGGATTTTTAACGAGGAGGGTGGGATGGGATTAGGACAGGAAGACGATACATTCTTCGGTACATGTACATTGTACGATAGGAGTCGTACATTGACATGGTTTCAAAGCGCAAAAAGTCAAGAAACACGTTGCCTTACTCCATAGCCCATCTCAAGTAGTTAGCGAGATGTGAATTATACTGTAAGGTATTATTGTCGATGTTTGCCATGTTATAGTTGACCATTACTATGGGTGAAAAGCTTAAACCTTCTGGCGGATGACGTCACGCGCATCTCATCAATGAGATTGTTACCAGAAAGCCACGGTCACGCCCATTTGGTAACACTAAAAATTTTGGCGAGCAACTTCTGTTCACCTACTAGTATAATTGTATCTATTTCAAGTTGAACTTTTTTAAATACTCGGACTAAACGGTGAATTCCACGAGGGGGCGTGGTTGACGCTTTACGTCGTTGCTGACTGGTGACTCGTGACTCGTTAGTTGGCAGGATGCATCTGGCATATATCGGAGACCGAATTAGGATTATATACCGTATTTGCGTTTTATTTTTACAATGAGCTAGGATTTTTCTTTTCGAAATTTGTGTTTTGCATGAGTGGCGCGCATGGCACGCATTTTGGGGCTGTCATTTTTTCGACTGCAGCTATTTTTTTCCATGTGTTTCTCATATGGTATTTTTCCCATACGAAATGTGCATCTTATTTCACCAAAAAATTGTATTATCTGTTTTCGCAGCTGTTCCATCGCAGCATCAAATTTTATTTCTCACGGCCTTTTTCCTCGTCTGCTGTCAAATGCAGTGACATGGCTGTCGCCAACGTTCAAAAATTATGTATGCACGCCCCAACTTGCCAAATATTTTCCGCGCGCCTTATAATGGGCGCGCAATTGCGGCAATTAATAAGTTAATGGACGTCTTTTAATTCTCCTTTGTAACCGTTATAGTCGAAGATTATGGAAGAAAGAGTTGCTTTTTTATGGCTTTAAATTCGAGCTTTTATGTATTATGCATAATAACATCTATCTCCGTTGGCACGCCTATAGCCCTCGCTACTGCAATAGCGTCGTAATAGGAATATAAAATTCGTCGTAATTAACTGGCGTATGCGTAGATTTCATTCTAATTAAATATATTTGCAATAGGAACTTTTTGATATTAACTTTCCATCAAGATTTTTTTTATTTACACTTTTTCGACTTCATTACGGGGCTCGAGCGGAACCGTTACATTTATTTCGTTCTTCTATAGCTTTTTTAATCAAAATTTTTATTTACTTTTTCGTGCTTTAATAAGATCTGATGCAATCACCGAGAACTTTTATATTAGGCACATAAACGCGAAAGTTAGCGTTTTATGATTTTTCAAATGTGTACATTTAGATGGCGAAAGAGTCAACCGATGTACGAACACGGGGTAAGGAAAATATTGAGGTCACGACAGCATCTCTTCTCTATACCTCCGTACACGTCTAAAAAGAGATGGCTTCTTGAAGGGTCCATCCTACAGTTTTCTATCATCGGTGACATCCATTATGCTATTTTGACAATAGTGCATTTAGTCTTGCAAAAAATTGAAAATTGCGTATTCTACTGTACAAAGTTATGGGTCAATTGGGAGGCATTGGGACTATTATTTGGACCCGTTGAAGTTAAGATTGTGCAATTCGCCCTAACGATTTGACCAAACATGGTCACTAACATAGTTTTTAAATATTAGGCATATTTTAACAAAAACATGCGGGTCAAGTTGCTCGACCCAGAATGGCAATGACCAATTTAAATCCCATTCATCCAAATTTTGCTAAGTTGTACCATGAAGTTGAATCCTTCAAAAGCTGATTATGGTTCGGTTGAACAGAATTTGTTTGCCAATGAATTTTATTCCTTCGATTTTTGCAAAAATGCCGCGCGAGGAAGGGGATATACATTGTAGAGCGATTGTTTTTCAATTTCGATTTTGAATTTCATGCTGATTTTTTAGCCATTTCGAGAAATTTTTATTCTTCGTAATTCCTACACGGTATGACGAATTGTGAACACAAATTAAAAAAAATCGATGAAATTATCCCATTTTGAGACGAAGCAAGGACGATTTAATTTGTTCTGCTTCTATCCCTCATTCTCACTTTAGTATCAATTTTTTCGGTGCTGAAAAATATAATCGAAACTTGGTAAAAGCGTATAAAAAGTCATTTCGTACGAGCTTCTGTGCATCTCTATACCACGCATCCTTCTACCAAAATTGTTGATATTTACGTGTTTTTTCTTTTAAAAAAATGTAATTGAAATCAAGTTGTATAAGAAGGGGGGATGAAATAGTTTGACAAAAAGCTAAGTTTCGAAATTCACCAAAACGATGCGATGAACAAAAAACGAAATTGAAACTGAACTGTACGGTTTTTTTCATTGCATTCTTTTGTAGCTGATGCGAATTTGCCAAATAGCTTAACTTGCCTCAGTTGTGGGTTTCCATTATTATTACCAAATAAAAGTAAAGATGGCATTTTTAGAAAATAATAATCCTTGAGGAATTTTCTCAAAAATGTTTAGAAATGTCTCAAAAATGAAAAGTGACATAGTTAACGGATTTTTTTAACTTCTAAGAATTTTCAAATTGAGGCGAAGAGTAGCAAATAAAACTTGTTTAGCAAGAAAAAAAAAAAAAAAAAAAAAAAACGAAAAGTGCAATGTTTCAGACTTGATGATTGCGCAGTTTTACCTGCTATCATAGATTGAGTCATCTATGACCGTTTCGGTTCTCCATTTTTTTAATTTTTTTATTGTACAGTTGCATGTTCAGGCAGATCTTATGACTAGGACTCACTACTATACAAGTTCATATCACTGAACTTGTATATATACAGTTCTACATTAAACAAACGTTCTTCAAGTCGCGTTCAAGATAACTTGACGCTATATAACACCAAGTTGTGTAACACTACATCATGAGTTATACGGCAAGCGTTACTTAAAATAGAAACTGTGATACGGAAATCCATTTACAAATTCAAGTTTAGTGACCGATCAACTCTGAAGAATGGCCAGCCATACTGATTTAACATGTTCACTGCTATGAAAGTGGATTGACGATGTTGACTTCTACACCGATTACAAGTGATTGCACAAAATGCCATCAGGCGGCCATTTTGAAAATATCAAATAGCGAAACAATAGCAATTTCGCAGTTTTAGTTTTGCTTTCCTTGGTGCATTTTGTAATTTGTCGTTCTTTAACTTAACGTAGCTACATGTGCATGGTTTCGATTAATTTATTGCATTGCATGCACGCGTTCTCCAAATATTATTTCATTTAATAAAAATGTTTTAGGAATGAATTCCCACCCATTATTTCCTCGCTCGCAAACCGTGTGATGGAGAAACTTGTTAGAAGAATACTCTCTGGCACTAGCTTCTAATGAAATTTCTAATTTTTCTTTCGACTTGATTGCATTTGCAAATTTATTACATCGGTGTATGCAAAAACTTTGCGTTTTTGCTCCAGCGTTTTACACGGAGTCCTGTCTTCGGATGACATGATAATGCATTCAGTATGTCGTTCACTGGGAACCGAGTTTTTCAGCCATTTGGCAACTTTCCATTTAGCGTTTTTTTTTATAAATGTGTGATCTTCCACCAACAAGTCAAATGGTGCCAATGAGGGATGGACTGCCTCCAAATATCTACTTAACTCTTGTCATGATAGATTTTTTGCATGTCAGGATTTCTTTTTTCGGGAGTTGTTAACTCGTTTTGCAAAGTGGCTGCTCCATCTTGGCGGTTTTTTAGCGCAAATTTGTGGTTGTTGTATTTTGATTTTGAAATGTTGCCTATACATCATATTATGGTAATATTCTATCTGCAATTGAAATTAGTTGGAAAAAAGAAAAAAAAAGTGAAGAATGGAAATCACGTGGTTAAGGTTTTTTTTATTCTAATAAAACCTTGTATAGTTTTAACACACGTTTTTTCGAAATAGTCATGACTGGTGAGAATTTTGGTTCTATATTTATTAATGTATCGTATTCGGTTAATGCGAATTTTCGATTACTACGAACAAATTTTGGAGTTCCCAAGCATTCGCGCTACGTTTCGTTAAACCATTCCAAAACAATAAAATTTTGAGTAAATGTGGAGAATGGAAAACAGTAAACAATCTTCAACAATGGATTATTTTAGGTATTACATGTATGTCAGTGTTATTCGAGATATTATACATAATAATAAAACGTGACGTATAAAATCATGTTGAATTTTGTTTAACATTAAGTTGCTGAAATCATGTTTTCAAACTTTAAACAAACAAATCTCGACGTCCCATAGAGTTCGTCTTAACGAGTTTCAGCTTTATACTAATGCATGCTCATGTTTTCTAAATTACAAAAAAATGGGACTACACAAATATAAAAAATATATATGTATATGAAATTTACCATAAACGTAAATTAGACTCACTCCCTTTTGCAAAAACTTTAGTGTGATGACCCTGCGGGGAGCAAGTTATCACATTGGTTAACACGTAATTAGTTATTCTTTTAAAACATAATTTGCAGTTTCTTATAGATTTATAACGAGTGAAGTTGCAAAAGGGAAAGTAAATTTGAGACTTACTTTTTTATTATTTCCGAGTCATCTATTTCTGTAAATTGTCATAGCCGTCGGTATTTTTGCCCTTTTATACTATGTATTTTTTAGTGATCTTTTTTGTGTGAAAAAGAGAAGCTGCCTTCAAATGTCAAAAGTCGCTCGTTCCAACTTTTTCTTTTTCTACTTGGTTATTTTTCAACAATTTGCAGTGACAAAAATCCAGCTTTTTTGCATTGCAGTTTTTCTTCGCATATACGAGAACTAAATATATACACGCTATTCAAAAATTGGACTGAAATAGCTCGTCGAATAGCTTCTATACGCCTATGGCCCTCCAAATGCTGGAAAAATAAGCGAAAAAGAATTAGAATTGATCTCGACATTTCTTAAAACTCAAAGAAAAGGCCAGCATCGTGAAAGCTTTCCCGATCTTAAGTCTTCGACGTTTTTGTTCGTTCCATTCTCATTTTTCAATAGGCCTTGGATTGAATGGAAACTGCGTTTCCAAATCTTCTTGTCCAAGAATACCAAATAATCCAATGCCATATGTGATACTGTATATTAATTTACACAACATTAAACAAGATACCGGTCTGCTGAAAAATATCCCTGCTTTGTTTCTGTTTGTATCAATTTTAAACCCTCATTTATCGCCACATTTAACTTTATAGTGTACAATTTATATGAACAGTAATGGCGGCACTTGGATCGTTCATAAGAATCTTTCAACTATACATTGATCATATTATGTTGACGCTTTAACAATTAATGCCGTCTTACTTTTAGGCTTACAAATGATTCTTGTAGCACGATTCACCAGTCTGTCATTTTTGTTTAGGGAATACAGTCGAACCTGATAAGTGGAAATCGACCCGGCATCGAATTTTTTTCCCTTTATCCGGTTTTTTCACTTATCGGGTTTTTGCGTGATGCGTTCTAATTAGATCAGTTTCTGCCCAAATTAGCCAAATACAGTGTATCTAAATCTCTTAGAAGAGCATTTATTGAAAAAAAAACACATATAAACAAAGCTTTAAACGAATACATATACATTCAGCAGTAAGATCTATACCACTATAGAGGAGGAACAGTAAAATGTACATGTTGATCAGTATATGATCATCAATAAAAGTAGTCAGAAATTTTATATTAGTTTTTGACAAACATAATCCTGAACAATGTACTTACAATGATTAATATAGTACAGTACCTCCGTTTAATAGTGTAGATTGAAAGGCACGATTTTCTTCAATTCTTGTGAATTGTAATTCATGCACATGCATGCACATTGTACGGTTTGTACCGCACTCACTGTTGCCAAATATTTTTTATTTACTGATGTAAGTAAATTCACGTACTGACTACAGCCAAAGATTCATTATAGACTGCAAGGCGTGATTTTCACTTCTCCGGTCCTAAATATACACAAAAGCTGCACATGGAGCTTGCAAATAATTTCCACCTAGCCAGTTTTTTTTTTCATTTAGGTGGTTTTCACTTATCGGGTTTTATATAACAGAAAACGAATGCAAACAGTTAGAGGCTTTGAAATGGTTTTCATTCATCAGGTTTTTTCACGTATCGGGTTTATACATACAGGGTATCTGGGTTCGACTGTAATCGATATACCGTAATTCTGGACGAACATCAGTGTCGCTAGTACTATATATGCCCAATAATATTTCAAACAATGTTAACAAATGAATCGATGGTATTTTATTAATGTGAATTTACCATAACTTAATTTAGTAAGCGGATAATTTTTTAAAAAAAATTCTCCAATGATGCAAGGATATGTTTGAAAAAAAATAAACACATAAAAAGTGACACGTCAGCTCAACGTTTTTGAAGCTTGGTTGGCAGTAACACAAAAGAGAAAGTTTTTCTGCCCAATTTCCTGCCATCTTTGCACGCATTTGGTTCTTCCACCTAAAAATGTACCCGTCATTTTTTCCCTATTTTTCGTCACTGTCATATCCCATGCAGGTGTAGCTTGCTTCCGAGATGCTGTCGCTATTGTGGGTCTTTTATCTTTACATCGCAAAATTTGGATCCCAAGTTTTCGAAGCTGAACTATTTGCCTATGGGGTGGGCTGGTTGAAGCACTGTACGAGGAATGATGAATATGGTGTCGTTACTTACGATAATATCGCACCGTGCAAAATGTGCTTGAAAAGACGCCTTAGCTATCTCTTCTAGTACATCATTGCACGGCATTAGCCAATTATTTAACAGGTTTTCAATCCTTTTCGTTTTTTTTTTCATTCCCATATCGTGATCTCAGAGTGTGTTCTTAATCAATTAAAAATACATAAACTACAATCACGCTCGCCACGAGCATTTCTGCATGACTTAACCTCGATTTTGTTGTTTAAATATGCAAAAGCTCCACTCGCGATTAAGGTGGAGCAGCGTTGTCATTGTCTGCAGAGAGAACAATTACATTTTTTGATAAACGCGTAATTTTGACTAAATCGAGTCTTTAGATCAACAGTTCCTAGCTATTAAAATTTTAGGTTTGTTACACTCACTATTGATGCTTAACGAGGATCGATTTGGATTTAATCACTATTTTGTTTTCCGATTAAGAATTGTCTTGGTGCATATTTATTTTTTGTTTTATTGCTTCTTCGATATTTTACCTACATTTTTATTTACGTTATCATGTTTAAGCACAATTAATTTTGGGATTAAAGCGAGGGATTTTGGGTCAATTTTTGCACGTAATAAACCAGATAACCAACTTTTATTCAGCAACGTGCAATTTAAACAAAGCATTTAACAAGCGCGCGTTTGCTCTGAGTGCACTTTTCACAAGTTTGTGCTTTCGCTTTCTGCTGTAACCAAACTTGAGTATTTTTTATTAGCGGGTCGACTCGGGGTCGGTTCTCCCGCCCCCCACTCCTTCCCCGACCCCTTTTCCCAAAAATAAACAGAAAAAATTCAAACGAAACTAATAAATGGCTAAGGTAAACAAAATGCATATGCACCGGCCCGAATCTGTGAATTTATTTTCTTAGTTGATTGGCGAGTTTACTACGTAAACTCAGGTTCGATTCCTGGGTCGGCTATCTTCGATTGTGGTTTTCATGGTTTTCCACAATTTCTCCAGGCGAA
>JAQGBX010002806.1:0-19091 GCA_034698745.1 Megaphyllum sjaelandicum | reverse complement strand
TGTTTACGTGTTTTTAACTCACTGCCACGTGGCACACCAGAACATCAAATTTGCCGACATGGTGCCTTAGCGCTCGCTTAGCGGTTATGCTTAATTATAAGAACCTGTTCCGGTCTATACGCGTGCGCAGACGTAGTACATGTACTCGATTTCGACCCTTGAGCGACCCCTCGGTAGTACTACTTTAGTGTGCGTTTATACTCATAATTACTGCATAATAAAATTGATAATTAAATAACGCAAAAGCATAATTCTCTATTAAAATATTCACCAGCAAACAAAGAACACGAAGTATGATGTAATCCTACAACAGTTTAAATTTCGAATGTGTGAGTGCGCATGCGCATTAACCGGAAAATGTTCTTATACGAAGCGGACCTCTTTTTGACAGAGCACTGTCGGGAACAGTGCGATTATTCAGCATCAACAAATGAAATCTTCTTGTTTTTTCCGTCTGTTTATTTTTCTGGAAAATGAAATCACCGTAATTCTTTTCAGTATAAGTTCACATGTAAGTGTATAATATAATGGATATTTCTTTATTTTTATAGTTTACAAATTCCATTCCATTCAATGGAATGTTAATTAGTTATATCTTGATCAGCTAGCTAGCTTAATCCATTTTGTTTTTCTCCATATTTAGATTACTTTAATTAACCTTGATTTGATGTAAGAAGGCGGAGTATCATGATACCAAATGCCACCAACAGTATTTTGGTCAATAACCAATCAGGGCAAGGTTTATACCTTGTCCACTTGTGGTCAGCAATGGGACGAACTGACCTATTGCGGTATGGAATTCAAAAGGGTGTCTTCAGTAGACTGGTGTGCCTGGGGAATAGGAGGAGACCACCAAATGTACGTCTACGTATTTGCCACAGATGTCCCAATTCGTTTCAAAGAGGTTTCCTACCAAAATCAACGCTGGAATCCAAAAGAAGGCTTTTGCTCGCGCTTGCTTCCGACTGATCGCCCTGCCTGGAGCGGAGAAGATGGTCTCGTTGCCCGCCCGAGAGAGCGAATCAAACTTCCAACGCTTAGTTGGCAGTGGGAGGGTGATTGGCGTGTTGAACATAACTTTGATGGACAGGCTGCTGATCCAGAAGGTTGGATGTATGCCATTGACTTTCCAGCCACTTACACGAACGTGAAAGGCTGGATGTCACTTGTTCGGCGGCGAAAGTGGACTCGACTACGCCATTACGTGTCCACAAATCATTGGGCCAATGTCCCGAGCATTCATGATGATCCTGTTTTAGAACCATTCATTGACGTTTCTGTTGGTGGTCAGGACATCCCGGGTGGCAATAGTGACACGTTGGCTGTTTGGACAGTAACTGTTTTAGGCCGCATCATGTTTCGAGCCGACGTCAATTGTACATGCCCAGAAGGGGGGAAATGGGTGCACATTCTTACTCCACAAGGAGGAGAAGTAAACCAGCTCTCCGTTGGTCCTACTGGTTTATTGTGGGCCGTTATGTGGAATGGAAGCGCTCTAGTACGCATGGGTGTCACACGCATGAAAATCACTGGCAGTCATTGGGTTGAAGTTCCTCCGCCTAACGATTCTTCCAAACTTCTTCAGGTTTCTGTTGGCATAAATGCAGTTTGGGCCATAACCAGAGACAGTAAGGTATGGTTTAGGAAAGGAGTGCGAGGTTCTGAAGCAGGGGAGCTTGAGGATTGTGCCATGGGGTCCGGATGGGTCGAAATGGTTGGAGAAATGAGTTTGCTTACAGTTGGACTGAATGATCAAGTATGGGCGTTAAGTGCTGATGAAAGAAAACTTCTGTTTTTCCGAACCAGTATCACTCCTCAAGAATTATGTGGAAAAACTTGGAAAGCCATTCTACTACCACGTCAGAGTATAGGAGAATGTTACAGTAGCAGCGATGAAAGTGTCACCAAAGAAATTGGCAGTAATGTGCCCAGGTTCCTGTATGCTCGTGATGACTCTGCAATCAGTGCTGACAAAGAATTGTTGAGTGGAGAGCAATGTGACAATTCCTTAATTTCATGTGAATCTTCGAACAGTCCTTTGAAAGATCAGCAAAGTATTGTGTATACCCCTCCACTATGTGAAACAAAATCCAAAGCCAATGTATCATTTGAAGAAAACCAACTGGCTAGTGAAGCTTCGAGATCTAGACCAAGTACACCAAGTTCAAGCAACAATCCAGGATCTGAAACGCCTAAACTGACCCAAAGGTCCCGTACATCGAGCTTAGTTTCTTTGAATGTAAGCATGTGCACCTTACTAACATTCAAACAGATAAATTTTTATGTTGTTCCCCTAAACTATTATTACATGTACCATAAGTTTAACGGTTTTTTTACATTTAAAACTTTTATTTTACCTGTTAATTTCTTTTATTTTGTCCAGTATAGATTTGCAACAGTTTTCAAAGACAAATTTACAAAATTTTCCACGTTTTTCAAGTACAAATTTGCACAATTTTCAGACTTTTCGCAATATGAACTTTCCAAACACAAACTTGCAAAACTTTCCACATTTTCTGAAAAAAAAATTTCAAAATTTTCCTATGTTAAGTTTAAAATGTTTTCAAAATTATCTTTAGTAAATTTTGAAAAGTACATCTGTTGAGTATTTTCATATGTCAATTTTACAAAATCGTGGATTACATTGGCGTATGTCAAGTTAACCTTGTCTTGGTCAGGGAAATTTTGTTTCAAAATCATGGAAAGGTCAGGGATAAGTGAAGGAAGCAAATTATTTGAATATGAAATTTCTGGGGGAACACTGTGCCAATAAATTAAATTGTATTTGATAATAAACGGTTTTAAAAGGGTGGATTACAGAAGGGAAATCTTGTTACCATCTTTTTCTAATTTTAGTTAAAGTTGTTCAGTCAGATGTTTATGTGTCATAAATTTGACAACTTTTAAGACATAGGCCTACATTGTAAAATAGGGTAGATTTAGGCAAAAATTTAAAATGCATGCTTGAGTATGGCGAGATTTTATAAGTAAATATGCATTTTATTGCAGGGGCCTTCTTGGCTGTCATCGGATGATACTGGGTATTACGATGATACATACACAGACTTTTCCTGGGCTTGGATAAGTGGCACTGGATGCCTAGTCGATGGTCAAAACCCACCAAATTGGTTTGGATATGGTAGGTCTTCATTTAGGCTATAATTATGATTACATGTTTGACATGTATGATACTGTTTGAAAAACTTAACTTGTCTGGAAACTCAAGTATGGTTGGAGGAAATCTTTAAACGAAACCACCGAGGCGGTAGAACCTATCCTTCCAATGCACTTATGGAACTGGATTCAGATCCATGCTATTAGTCTTATTTCATGCATGCCATTAGACGTTGGAACTCCCTTCCAAAAGATAGCCTTATGCTTCACAAATAATGCAGTGGTAACTACTGAATAAATTGGGTTTATGGATTACCCCTCCCTTAGCCTACTACATGTTATTCATTTACTGATAGTAGGGCACTGAGTTGAATTGAATACATAGTTTGACTGAAGTAAATCAACTTATGTGAATTTGAATTACCTGCATTTAAAGGGCTGCATGGTCAGCAAGCATCTGCGAGTGAGCCGTGGCACAAAGAAATTGTTAAACTACTGTTGTCACGGCAGTCCCGAGAAATAGAGGCATTTCCTAACTATGAACAAGCAATTGATAAAGTAGGCAATTATTTTTAAAAGTGCAATATATGTATATCGCTTGATGTGTGCAAATGTTTCTTCGATAAAATAATTTTGGTTGCTTGATAGGCTTCCTGGATAACAACTGGTATAGCACAGATGTTAAATGTGAGCAGACATAACCAGTGGATGGATTGCAAGTTGGAATTGGAAAAAACGGGTGTTGAGCATGGATTCGAAAGTGCTACGTTACGCTGCTTCAGCCATGGAGGAGCTTTCACCGACTGGCAAAAGGTACATTGTGCACTTAATTTTTAGATGAACATTGATGATTTTTAGATTTTTTGTTATGCAGCACCTCGTTTTATTTGTTTCATTTAGGTGGTGTTAAACATGAATTCGGTAACATGCGTCGTTCAGGCTAGTGATCGGTTGAAACCTGTCCTGACCATTTACACAGCTTCACATACAATTGATCAAAGGCCCTTGCGCATAGCTTTTTCTTCAGATACTGACCTGGAGGACTGGGTAGGTCATTAACTTTAAACCGATAGATTTTCTTAGAAAGTGTCTGGTACTTGAGGGTCATTAGTCAATAGAATTGTTTATATGTTAATTCCCCTGACCATTTTTTGCTTTTTCATAGATGTGCAATATTTTGGTAGTTTACAGGGTGAAACATCAATAGTATAAAATTTCTAAGAAAAGTTTTAACACATACTGGTGAATAAACTGTGCATGATTACTTTTATAAAAATACAACAGGGTCTTCTATTAATTTTTTCATCAAACGATGCATTAGGACTTTTTAGGTAATGTCTTATTTTTCAATGTATCTTTATTTCACATCAGCGCCTTAAATATGTCCACTACAACACGCAACTCTGACTTCGATTGGACATTCAGCAATAAGTCACGAGTTCATCTGTTTACATAGGCGTTTACCTCGGCTAGGGCTTATATTATGAGCATCCTGCAAAATCATGCTAGGGCTTATTTTCTGAGAAACATGGTATGTTGCTTTTAGACCTCTTATGATTTTTATTCCATTACTAATTTTCAGATCTCTCTGCTCAACACAACATGTTGTGAACTTCGGGGAATGAGGGGTTCCCCATCTTTGAAAGCTGCATGGTCACTAACAAATCGTGGGGACATTTTTGTTAGTGATCCCCCTTCCAGTAGTGAATTGGTTCATCCAAGTGAGACGTAAGAAATATTTGCTGCTTTTGATTTGAAATGTGGAAGTTATTGTTTTCTTCCTTTTAAAAATATGCTTTCTGCATCATAGATTTTGGCACCAAATTGGTGGCCATCTTCGTGTTGTAGAAAGTTGTGATGCTGGAGTTGTGTGGGGCCTAGGATACAACCATAAAGTCTGGGTCTATACTGGAGGATGGGGAGGTGGCTTGTTCAAAGGTGGGTTTACCCGTTCATTCTATTAAAATCTTGTGACAAATCATTTGAGTTTAAATAATGTTTGTTTCAAAGGCATGGACAGCAGTGGCCCCAATATCCATTCTATGTCAGATGTACGATGCATGTACATTTATGAAAATCAAAGATGGAATCCTCTCACGGGCTTTTCAAACCGCGGCCTTCCTACCGACCGCTACATGTGGAGCGACAAAACTGGCAGACATGAATGCACCAAAGAAAATTCCAAGTTACCTTCCATGCATTGGCAATGGGTAATGACATGTTTTTATTTATATTGTCAAAATTAACCTACGATATTGGAGATTAATTCACATTGATTAATTTCTTTACAAGATGACAGATTGGATGATCGATTTTAACACTCCTGGTGGTGTGGATAGAGATGGATGGCAGTATGCCAAAGATTTCCCCATGTCCTATCACAATTACAAGGGGCTGACTGATTATGTGCGCAGAAGACGCTGGTTTAGGTAATGAATCACTGCATATATACTGCAAAATTACCTCTAACTACAGGGTTCCCCCAGACCTGTCAAACCGGGAAAAGTCGGGGAAGAATGACTTATTTTGAAAACGTCAGGGAAATTCAACATATTATTGTTATCGCAATCTAAAATTAATATTTCCACGTGGTTCGCTCCAGGTCCATTTGCAAAATTTTCTTCAATTTCAGAGGACAAATTTTCAACAGTTTCAGAGTACAAATTAACAAAATTTTCAACAATTTTAGAGTACAAATTTGCAACGTTTCCAACAATTTCGTGAAAAATGTTGTAACATTTTCAAATTTGTTATAAAAATTTGCAGGATTTCCAAATTTTTCCTGCGCAAATTTGCAAAGTTTTAACTTTCCGGGTACAGATTTGTAAAGTTTTCACACATTTTCCGAGCAGGAATTTGCAAAATTCTCTACAGATTCCAAGGAAAAATTTGCACATTATCAACCTTTTAAGAGTACAAAATTTCGACATTTATCATTAAATTCTCATTAGTGAATTTGGCAAAATATTGAATATTATCCAATGTTTATTATTCAAACTTGTGGATAACATTGGCATATGTCAATTTTGACTTTGTCATCGGTCAGGAAAATGTCAGGGAAGGTGAAAATAAAATTTCTGAACAAATGCTGCACGATTAGCTGACGATTATTTTACAGAAAATGTAAACTGACAACCTCTGGACCATGGGAAGAGCTGGATTCAGTTCAACTATTAGATGTTTCCTTGCAAGTGATTAACCTTGATTGTCCTCATAACACAATTCAGCTTTGGGCAGTGTCTATTAAAGGAGAAGTTCTTTGCCGAATGGGTGTCACAAAATCATGTCCGAAGGTAAATATAAATCAATGCCTAGAGACTAATCCAGTGAAGGATTTAATTTCATACCGTTTTGGTAGGGTTTAGGTTGGGAGCATGTTCCGCTCGAGCATCCAGTTACATCTGTTAGCGTCGGGGGTGGGGGAGATGTATGGGTCCTAACAAAGTACGGTGGAGCTTATTTAAGGCATGGAATCACCGAACATGCTCCAACTGGATCCGTGTGGTTCAATGTGGCCCCGCCGGAGAGAGGAGGACCACTGCGCCAAGTCTCAGCTGGTCCCACCACTGTATGGGCAGTGGATGATCAAGGGAGTCTTTGGTTTCGTCAGGAGATAATGCCAATCTTTCCAGAAGGCACTAGCTGGAAGCACATTTGTGGAAATATGCGTTGTATCTCCGTTGGACCACAAGATGAGGTTTGTTTAAAAATTTCAGAATCGCACGAGTTTGAGGAATTTCAGTCACTGTTTATAAAGGGTATCATTCCTACTGGAAATTGACATTTTCCCAAATAAGCGTAAAAATTACCCGGAAATACAAGCATATGGGGGCTGTACATGACATATTGACATTTTTTTTTAAAACAAATTTTTTTTAAAAGTAATTTCTACAATTTTCCACAAAAAAAGAACTTTTCTAAATGAAGCTATTTTCTAAGACATTTCTTTGAACATGACAAATTCGCAAAAGTATGTTCATGGTATTATTATTCCACTCTTATATAATTTGCATGCAGAGTGCTCCATTCCAGGGAATGGAAAATAGCGGATACGCTGCCTTAAATTTTTATATTTGATATTTTGAATTGGAAGCTGGCACATTGATCTAATTTTTATCGATATCACAGGTGTGGGGAGTTGTTAACTCCCTGGGAAACACTACAGGAGTAGTCTGCCACCGAGTTGGTATATCCACAGAAAATAAAGTTGGAAATGGATGGGAATATGGCATTGGGGTAAGCACATTTTTCTGAGTTTTATATTTCAATCGATTCGTAAACCTTCTTACGAATTAATATGAAGGTTTAAATTTTATCCAATCACTTTTAAATAGATTTTGTTTTATAATTTGTGAATGATTTAACTTTCAGGGAGGTTGGAATTACATTTCTGTACGGGGTTTTACTGTCGATTCTGATCAGTGATAAATATTAGATAATGCTCTTACTTGCTCTTACTTGAAGTTTGTCAGATGGTTTTCATAGTTTCCCTTACTGACCAGGGTTGTATCGCGCCTTAATTTGTGATACATATATTCCTTGTGCCAAACTCGTTGTTTCACATGCATGTTGTGACGGTTTCTATTCTTGTTAGGGAAAAAACATATTGTACATATACTTTATATATTATATAAAGGTGAAGTAGTGCAGAAGGATAAGAACTATAAAATCAAATAATTGTTTTTTTCTCAAATCCTCTATTTTAATGTAGGCTTGAATTAAACGTCCGCTTTGAATGTAATTAATTTCCATGCATGTTTTGATTCTACGCGGAAGTGAACATGCATCGTAAATCTGCATTTGATATTTAAACTTGGGAATTTAAAATACTTTTTGAATGCTGAAGTAGAGGAGAAAGATCCCAAATGATTGATAATTTCATAAAAAAAAGTTCCTTAATGCATCGGGTGGGCTTTTGACATAAGATCGATAAGTTTTGTCCTATCATTAGTCATTATGCAGCAGTAACAAGACTATTGAACTATTGCACTAGTCTTGGTCAATTGCATTCCCATGTGTTTATGTTTGAAATATGATTTTATTCTTTAAATTTACTATTTTAATATTCAAAGCTTCTGCTTGATCGTTTGCTTTCATAACAAATGTAAAAATAATGTGTAAATTTATTTTAAGAATCTATTTGCAGCTTTTTATATACTGTAGATTAGTTACTTTTTGTTGACCTTTTAATTAAGAAAAAGAAATTCTGGCTGCTGTGATTTGGTTGAATATTTATTATTTGCCTAGATTGATACAAGCTCGTACATTGATATATGAGGTATGTTTAAATTAAAGTTTCCACAATCATTTTTTTTTAAGAAAACAGCTGTATGGATTTTAATGAAATTCGGAAGAGAAATACATTAACCTTCATCTATTATTTTAAAAAAATTCCATTTTTGGGAATTCTGGCAGCAAGTGTATACCTCGCTCGCTCAAAAAATGCAGTTAACTGGTGTTTAAGCCAAAGCTTCCAAATTATTTGTCTGACCGACATTGGCCGTCCACTTCTTAGATGTCTGTCCATTTCTGAACTTTTCATTCCACTCATAGACATAACTTTTCATAAATTTCTGCTATTGAAATGCCTTCAAAAGTTAAAAAAACGATCAACAGACCTCTGCTGAGCCACTATCTCCTCAGAGTCCATCTGTACTTTCGAATTTTAAGCACTTAAAATTTTTGAAACGTATCTTTTAATGCTGAAATATGTTCATGAATGATGGAAGAATTTTTCCAACAAATTTCATTGAAATCCATACAGCCATATTTTTTTTCTAAAATTATTGCGGAAACTTAATGAACCCACCTCGTACACGATAGATGATTTATATCATTATAAGAAGATATAATTTGGTAAGCATAAATTGTGATAATTCAGTATTAAGGTTTTCTAGGTTTTGATTTTCCAAGCACAACTATTTTCCAGAAATGGATTCAACCAGTTTTTATTTTATAAATCTGCTCAAACTCGGATGTCCCATTCTTTCCAGTATAGGTAGCTTTGACATTGTATATCAAGTCGCTTTCTTCTCTGTGAGGGTCATCATACTTATGTGCACTTTTTTGAGCTAAAAATATATTAAAAACAATTGTGATTATGCTTTTGACATTTGGTAATATGTAATTTTATTTAAAACAAACTAATCATCTTCTCTGAATTGTTAACACTGCATGCACTGGATTGCCATATTTCTGATATGTCCTTATGTTACTCCAATTTCGTTAATTTAAATCAAAAGTTTTTTTCAATTTTTCTAATTTGTTCTTTACAAAGTACAGCAGATGATATTGATCGCAATGGACCTGGTGCAGATTTCATCACCATGCATATAACATGTGACATTTACGGTGTTGATTCCGTGAAAAGATCATGTGAAGTAACCCCATCTGTAACTCTGCATAAGGTCCACTAACTTTAAAGTGCATTGTCTGCTCTCAAGAGTGTCACTCAGGATTGGATTACTTCTTAACGTGTACAATGATGGTCTTGGCCAAGTAAAATTTACTGAATAATATAACCACTTCGCCTCATTTCAGGAGACCTAGGGTGGGAAATGTTCCTAAAATTTTTAGCTATAATCGAAGATGTTTTTCAAGATTTTAAACGTTTCTTTCAAAACTTCTAACAAATGTCAACATTTTTTGGATTAATCTAAAGTATAATAGGAAATCATATCTGGTAACAGGTGTTTCTCCTTTTATGGTTGACCCTCATCACATCTATTTTTAAATTTCATTGAATAGCATGTACAATCAGCAGAAAATAAACTGCAGTTTTACTAAAGTTAAAGTGCATTACATGTAATTGTTTCAAATAATTGAAAACAATACTTAATAAAAAATTATTAACAAAAATTTTCAAATAAACTGCAGTTATACTACTGCAAAATACTACAATATTAGTGAAGTTGTTTTTAATATATTGCAGTTTTTCTGTTGGGAAACATGAATTAAAACATGCATATGAATTTCAAAAGCATTTCAAGGAAATTTAAATCCATCTTTTTCCATCCTTTAAGTCAATAATTTATCCATGAAATTTTGAAAAACGTTTCCCATAGCATTATTCAACGTCACAATCTTTTACCACCAAAAATACTTACCTTCGTTTGTCAAAAATGAAGCAAAATATTGAGTAACTCGATAAGCAGATGAAGAGTGTGGAATATTTTGCTTTGTAGTAGTCCATTCCCATGGGGCCTTTTCTGGGTGCCATTGAACTCCAAAGAAAGGATAGTTAATAACTGAAATAATGATTTTATCAGTGAGCTTGAAAATTACTTATGTGATATCTGTATTAGGGGGTGGGGAAGTTGAGATTGATGCAAATTGCACACCAATTGGGAAATGTCCACATTACCCTCATATGTTGAAACGAATTCCAGTCCATTGGCATCGAAGTTTGTCGACAGTATTTTCACATACTTGTCCAATCCAGAGTCTGATATACTCTTACCATGAAAAAATCTCACATCAGATTATAAAATTAAATACGTATTTTTATTCGTACATATATATACCTGTGGTGTTATGCACTTCTCATGGTCGTTGTATGTAACTTGCTTATTTGACAACGCTTGGTAAACATCCACTGGTAGGTCATTGAAGAGGCGACTGGTTGTTGCATCTGAAAAGTATTCATACGACCTATTGTTATGTTTGATCAGGGATTTATTTTAAGCAAGCAAGCTGCCAACGTTTGACGTGGCACATACCATTTGAGAAATTCAGTGGCATTGCTATGTCCAGAACAGAACAGTTTGACATCAGGTTATGATTTGGTGCCAGAAGATTGGCGAGGATCTCAAATCCCAACTCGGTGGCCCATATTGGAAAATATTCTCCTCTATCATTTGCCTTTTTACATACAAACAGAACATGTATGAACTCATGAATTGTGAAAATTCAAGGATAGTTTTTCTAGAAAGTATCCTTTAGGCTTGAAAATAGGGATTTCTCACAAGAAAATATTCATGGATTTTGATACAGGATTCCCCCATACCTGGAAAACTCAAGGAATTTGAAATTTCTGAAAAAAGCCTGGGAAGAATGAATTATTTTGAAAAAGTCAAGGAAATAGCTTGGGGCCCATTTGCAAACTTTAAAAAAAAATGTCAGTACAAATTGCAAAATTTTAAACAATTTTTGATCAAAGGACAAATTTGCAAAAAAAATTCAATTGTTTTCAAGTATAGATTCGTGTAAGTTTGAACAGTTTCTGAGCAGAAATTTTTGAAATTTTCACCAGATTTTGAGGACCAATTAGCAAAATTCTCAACTTTTTCATTGTATGAGTTTTCAAAGTACAAATTTTCAAAAATTTCAACATTTTCCTAATAAAATATGTAACATTTTCAAAAAACTTTTTAATCTAATGTTCAAAAATATCGATGCAAAACACGTTTTGCAAAATAAACGAAGTTTGTCTTGTATAGCTTATGCAAAATCGTGGATAGCACAGGAAACTTTGTTTAAAAACCTGGAAAATGAACCCTCTGATAAGACAAATTCAAGATTGCTTAAGTGTAATCACAGTATGGTGTGATGTGTGAGTTCCTGTATGGATTTTAATAAGAAATTTTCCTAGTGTAAGGTTGTGAGACCTCTCGCACAGAATGATTTAGTACCATGCAATTGCATAAAATATGGAATATCACGCCATAACAACAAAAAAAGGTTGATTTGCATCAGAAATTGAAGCCGATGTTTGGTTCAAAGTTCCATCTACTGCATAATTTTTTTTATATAAAAATTCAGTCTTTTTTGGAATCATGCAACGATTCAACATGGTGTATTTAAATCTGTCTGCCTCCTATTTTTGTCAGGAATTTTATGATCCATTCCCAGACTTAACAAGGGCCTTATAAATGCAATTGTTTTCGTTTACAAGGAGTATAATCTCGACCTTATAAACTAAAATTTATTCTCAATTGTTACTTGTTACAAATTTAAAACAAAATTTAAAATTCACTTGCCTCAGTAGCATATTGGAAGATAAATTTTGCAACTTTGGCATACTCGCTGTCTGTGGAAGATACTTTACCCCCAGGAAATAGAACCCTGGTCATGCATAAAAATGAATTCAAAAATAAATAATAGCTAGAGAAGAAACGACTTAAATTATTTAGTTATTTTCTAGTGCAAATTATGTGTTTAGTTCAATGTGCTTATATACTCAGAAGTATCATACCCATTGATGCTTTTGAGAGTATCTGGATAAGTGGAATTTTGTCTGCCTAAGCTGGAAATAAAAAAAACATTCTTAGACAATTAGCTTTATAACAAGGTTCGCAAAGGAAAATTATGCTAGAAAATGTCCTGCCGGATGGGTATGACTCTTGCACCTCCAGCTTCTATAAACTTGACATAGGATGCGGCAATGTACGTTTCATTCGCTGCGATGTCGTACATCTGTGAGATGACACCTTATAAAAGCATAATAAAAGAAATGAACTTAATCAGGTTTCCCCCAGACCCGGAAATCCTCTAAAAATCAGGGAACTTGAAAATGTCTGGAAAAGTCAAGGAAGATGATTTATTTTGAAAAAGTCAGAGAAGTTCAATGTTCTAAAATTAATGCATCAACGTGGTTAGGACATACTTACAAAAAAATGTGACCAATTCTGAGGATAAATTTGTAAAATTGTCAACAGTTTCCAATGATAAATTTGAGAGTTTGCAAACTTGCAAAAAAAAATTCATCTTTTCCCAAGACAAACTTGAAAAATTTTGCAAATTCTTTCAACATTTTCCGAGGACAAATTTGTAAAATTCTCAATAGTTTCCAAGGACAAATATGTAATATTTTCAACAGTTTCTGAAGACGAACTTGCAAAATTTTCCACGTTTTCCGAGAACTAATTTTCCAAAATTTGAAAGCTTTTCGCAATACAAAATCGAAGTACAAATTTGTAAAAATTTTCAACTGTTGCCGAGGTTAAATTTCGTAATACAAATTTACGAGATTTCTAACCTTTTCCAGCACAGATTTGTAAAATGTTCCACAGTTTCCGAGCACAAATTTGCAAAATTTTCAAATGTTTTCGAGTATTCCCAAAGAAATTCCCAAAATGTCCAACCTTTTTGGCTACGAATTTAAATTACAAAACTTTCAACATGTATCAAATACAAATTTGTTCGAGGTACTTTTGTAAAGTTTTGCTAAATATTTAATATTGTCCTGTGAAGCTTTTGTAGAATCGTGGATAACACATGCAGGAAAATTTGTTTGGAAAAATCATGGAAGTTGATTCCTTTGAGTGCAAATGGGTAAAATTAAAAAAAAACATGTTCATGCTACTTTTGTAAAATTGCAAAATAATTGTCCTGTGTAGCTTTGACAAAATCGTATAGCACAGGGAAATTTGTTTAACTTACCGAGTATAGGACGTTCATTGATGCCATGGACCCATCTTGTAGCAGCTAACATAAAAGCAAACGTGATTAAAATTATTGAGCCACGGATCATTTTTTAATATAAAACGTTCCAGGTGGTTAACAAACTTGAAAATTTTTCGACAATTTCAATTCTCACGATTTAATTATCATATATCCAAACGAGACTTGTTTATACAACTGCGTGTGCGTTATGATATCAGATAAGCACTTTGGTAGCTTATTTATATGGCATATGTGTGACGGGAATTTTCCCTGTTGACTTTAATGCAAAGATTGCCTATACCCGGATAAACATCTAGGATTGCAATTCCTCGAAAGGGAATTTCCCCTGTTATAAGTTGATTAATGTTTATTGTCAGGAAGGTTGAAAGTGCTTAACCGATTTTAATAATGTATTTTTGCTCAAAGTCAGATCCATTCAGGCCGCTGTAGACTGGGTTAAAATTGTAAATGACTTCCGCTGCTTCTTGGGCAGGATCACTATATTTATGTTGGCTTTTACGAGCTGAAAATATAAATAATATAAAAATCTTATCTCCCATCTAGCACCTGTATATTTTTTTTGTCAAAGAAATGGGAAAGGAGAAAATCCGCCACCATAAAAGTGCAATTTAAAAAGTGCAATCGGCCATCATTCTGTAATGATTCTTCATTAAAACCATATTCAATCGCTGTATAATGGAACCAAAGATTGCAGAAATATAGCATTGATAATTGCAATAAAAGTGAACATTTAATGCCATTTATTTGCAATATTAAAGTAATGTTTTGCAAAAATTACACACTTACATGCAATTTTACGTCACTTTTTATATAGTTTATGTAATATTTTCTTACAATTCATTTGTGATAAAAAAAATTGCATAAATATGAAAATTTCACTTTTAATGCAAAAAAAAAATGTATTTCTCAGCTGTATAATGGAACGAAAGATTGCAGAAATATAGCATTGATAATACAATAAAAGCGAAATTTTTATGCCATTTAGTTGCAATATTGAAATTATTTTTTGTTGAAAAAATTGCACATTAAATGCAATTTGACATCACTTTTTATACAGTTTATGT
Source organism: Megaphyllum sjaelandicum (assembly GCA_034698745.1). Classification (NCBI taxonomy): domain Eukaryota; kingdom Metazoa; phylum Arthropoda; class Diplopoda; order Julida; family Julidae; genus Megaphyllum; species Megaphyllum sjaelandicum. The sequence goes on along the minus strand of JAQGBX010002806.1, from coordinate 4,509 downwards.
AATGTTTTCTTACATTGATTTGCATTAGAATTGAACTTTTCTTAACATAAATTTGCATTATTTATGCAATGATGCAAAAAATCGAAAAATTGCACTTTTTAACATTTTATGGTGACACTTTTCTCTTGGGACTGTACACTGTAAGTTTAATAAAATAGAGTGAAATTTATCAGCTAATTTTGTTTGATTGTTCCTTGAAAAAGAAAATCAAACAAAATAACAGTGACATAATTTCAATTCGAATTCTCTATCGATTGTTCACTGAACGTTAAAAGTTTGAATACATTTTTAAAACAATACAGAAAGTTGAAATAAATATTATCCTGTAAATGATTAATTTTTACTGTAAATCTAAAATTTAAAAAATCTAGATTTTTATTTTAAAGAGTTTCTGTTTAAAATTGAAGCTTAAAAATTTCATATTATAATTTAATAATTTTGAAAGAAATCCTCGACTGATAAATTTCAAGGGTACTCAGTTACATACACTGTATGGTTTAATAAAATCTTATCACATATAAATTTTTTCCTTACCTTCATTAGCCAAGAATGAAGTAAAATAGTGGGTTACTTTGATGGCGTCGGGGGAATGAGGGAGGTTAACTTCATCAGTATTCCATTCCCATGGTGCCTTTTCAGGATGCCATTGGACGGCATAGAACGGGTACCCAATAACTAAATAATACATGTAATTACAAATGAAAATAAAAATTAAAATCACAATTTTAGGCAATTTCTGTAAACATCCAGTCTTCGAAAAACTAATTCAAGTAAAGTTACCTTCATATGTAGAAATAAATTCCAGCCCATTGACATCTTTGTTGGTTGATAATATTTTAATAAGCTGGTCCAGTCCCGAAGATCTTGCAAGCTAAAATATGAAATCAAAATCCATTATCGATGTCAGTTGTTTGATTGTTTGTGGAGTCGATGTCAGTTGATTCAACATAAGGGGTTGTACCTATACATTTGGAATGGAAATGCCAGTTTACAGGGTTCCCCCAGACCTGCATGGAAAAATCATAAACTTGAAAATTTCCACATTTTCGGAGTACAGATTTGAAAAAATTTCCACGCTTTCCATGTACAAATTTACAATTTTTCACGCTTTCCGAGTATTAATTTGCAAAATTTTCCACGTTTTCAGAGTAGAAATTAGCAAAATTTTCCACGTTTTCTGAGTAGAAATTAGCAAAATTTATCACGTTTTCCGAGTAGAAATTAGCAAAATTTTCCACGTTTTCCGAGTACAAATTAGCAAAATTTTCCACGTTTTCCGAGTACAAATTTTCAAAATTCTCTAGATTTTCAGAGTACAAATTTTCAAAATTCTCTAGGTTTTCAGAGTACAAATTTTTAAAATTTTCTGAGGACAAAATTGCAAAATTTCCCACTTTTTCCGAGCCCAAATTTTTAACATTTTCCGAATACAAAATTTTCCCTTTTTAAAACAATGTTATGTCATTTTTTGAATTTTTTAAAAAATTCTATGTTAATTTTCAAAATTGTCGTTAGTAAATTTTAAAAAATATGTTCCAGTGTCAAATTTGAAAAAAAAATCAATTTTTCACTTTGTCATTGGTCAGGGAAATTTTTTTTAAAACCTGTATTAGTCAGGGAAGTTGAAAAGGAACTTTCTGGGCCGGGACCATGCATGGGAAAAGTCATGGAAGAATAATTAATTTTGAAAAAGTCAGGGAAATGCAACGTATTAATGTTGTCAAAATCCAAAATTAATGCTTCTACAGTTGTACGTGGTTAGCTCAAAGCCCATTTACAAACATTTAAAAATGTTCTCAGTACAAATTTTCAACAGTTTCCGAGGACAAACTTGACAAATTTTCCACGTTTTCCGAAATTCCGAGTACAGATTTACAAAATTTTCCATGTTTTCCGTGTATAGATTTTCAAAATCCTTCACGTTTCCAAGCACAAATTTGTAACATTTTTAACTTTTCGAGTACAGATTTGTATTATTTTCAACCTTTTCTGAGTACAAATTTGAAAAACTTTCCACATTTTCTGTCTCATGCTAATTATGTAGAATTTTCTTCAAAATTCTCTTATGTAAATTTTGGCAAAATTTCAAAATTATCTTTGGTGAGTTTTGCGAAACCTTGAATAATTGTCTAAACCGATTTTACAAAATCGTGGACAACATTAACATGTCAATTTTGACATTGTCTTGGTCAGGAAATTCTTGTCATTTCTTTCAAAACCTGGAAAAATTCGGGAAGTTAAATATGAAATTTCTGGAGGAACCCTTTTTATCTACTCTAAATTTGTTTCAACTCCGGTGAGAATATACAATAAATATAAAAGGCCAAGCAAGAAGACACTTTTTAACTGCTCGTTTTAAAAAATATTGCTACATGTGCAAGTCCGATCATTGGCTAGTGAATATCACATAAAACCTACATGTATAATCATCATTGTGAGATTATGTTCATGTTAGTCTGGTGAATTGCACCACAGAAAGTTTGGTTCCTTGTTTGTTCAACAAATGCAATTAATATTCTTACTTCGGGAGTCAGGCATTTGTGGTGATAATTGGCTGTAACATTTTCTGTAAGCAATGCTTGCCGAATGTCATCAGGAAGATTTCCAAGTAACCGACTACTGGCAGCGTCTGTATTTTCAATGTGTAAAGGAATGGCTCAAATCATTTAATTCTGTTTATAAATCAGGAATATTGATTTTACCACCAATTTTTCCTACCAGATGTGAAATTGAGTGGCAGAGAAATGTCGGATGCCTCACAGTCTGCTAGGACAGTTTGTCCTGAAACTAATAAAGAAGCCAACATCTCTGCTCCCAAACAGGTAGCCCAAATTGGAAAATAGTCACCTCTGTCATTAACCTGGCTTGGACAAAGAAAATATTTTAAAAGACCAAACATTACAAATAAAAGGCCTTCCTGGAAATTCATAGAAACTTAACAATTCTCATTATTGTCCAATTAAATTTGGAACGATGAGCAATTTTTGAGCAAATATGTGTATTTTAATTGGCTGTCATAGTGAAATTATTTCCAATTGAAATGAATCAAATGAAATTTAGCTGCATTACTTATTACCTCTTTTGCATACTGATAAATGTAATTTCCAACATGAGCATATCCACTATCTGTAATGGAAGTGCCACCTCCTGGAAATAAGGCTCTATGAAGAAAAACATTTAGAAATGAATTGGAGCATGTGAACGACCATTTGCTCAACTATTTGAAGTTGAGATTTATTCAGCTTCTTGATATATAATGTAAATTACCCATTGATGCTGTTCATCGTTTGAGGGTAGGTGTCATTCGGTCGCCCAAGTCTTAAAGCATTTTATCAGTATTAATGACATCTGTTATCTATAATTATGTAACTGACACATTTTCTTGAGCAAGAGTCTATTTAAATTCTTTATACGTGGAATAATCTCAGGTATAAAGATTGCATTTTGATATACGAGGGGCATACTTCATTTAGTTTCTGTATGGATTTTAATGAAATTAATTGGTTGAGAAATATACAGTATGTAAACGGCATCCATTATTCAAAACAAATTTAATTTTGGGAGTTGCATTTTTCCTATCATTCTGGCAGCGAGTTACTGTATGCCTCATTAAAAACCCATGGTCAGCTGGAGTTTAAGGTAAAGTTGCCAAATTAGCATTTCTGACAGACACTGACCATCCACTTCTCTGAGCATCTTTCAAAATTGGGTCCATTTCTGAACTTTTCAATCTACTAGCCCGTGGACCGAATGTTTGGACAATACTCGGACCTTAGACATTTCACACACTCACACATTTCTGCCCCTGAAATGCCTTCAAAACTAAAAAGAAAAAACGAACGATTGACCGCTGCTGAGCAACTATCTTCTCGAATTCTAAGCACTTTCCATTTTGGAAACATATCTTTTAATGTTGAAATATGTTCAGGAATGATGGAAGAATTTTTCCTACAAATTTCATTAAAATCCATACAGCCGTATTTAAAAAAAATTATTGCAGAAATTTAATGAACACCCTCGAAGTTCATAAACTATTACTTCAACAATTCTACTATATTATGCAAGTACTCGTTTATTGGACTTAATTATGATATAATAGAGAATTGACAGTATTTCATTTTACCGTATTGGAACTACACGAGCTCCACCAGCCTCCACAAACTTGACATAAGAGGCCGCTATGTAAGCATCTGTAGCTTCATCTTGATCAGTGTAAAGTTCTTGAGCAAGAACTCCTTAAAATTGAGCAATATCGTAATATTACATTTTCGCAAATAACGGCCAGAATACACAATTAAAAATAAGATTGGATACCAATTATCGGACGCTCATTCAGCTGACTATCCCATCTGGTTATTTCTGCTTGATGCGGGTAACAGTAAACGCTGGTCACAAATAACAATAGTCCAGTGGAAAATTTGAAAATTCTTCCCATTGTAGCGACCACGTGGCGACCCGGAAAACGTCGCCAGTGCGTTTGTTACGATCCCCTATGCGTCATCTGCATAG
>JAQGBX010002805.1:0-19101 GCA_034698745.1 Megaphyllum sjaelandicum | reverse complement strand
TAGCAGAAATGTTGGAAGTTTTAGGAAAGGATTTGTCCTTACGACGTTTACATCATACACAACAGTTATTATCAAAACGGGAAACTTCTCAATCTTAACTACCTTCAAACGATCTTTTTTGAACTTCACCTAGCGGTTTTGGAGATTAATGTAGAGTGAATTTGGTGATAGATTTTCGTTTTGTACATTGGTCAATAAACCTATTAAACACAAAAACATGAATTGCAATTAATAATGTTAAAAAACTTTTCAAATATCAAGATCATAAACTCACTCAACACAAAATACAAGAATGATTTAAATGTTATTTTTACAACTGTTTTTCCGTTATTGTCCATTGTTTTTTTTCAAATGACAACGTACTGGTTATTGCCTAATTTTTAAAATACTCATCTTGCAGGGGACGTTAAAACAGCATAAGTTCCTGCAAGTGACAGTGTTTGTTTTTACCACAGAATGGAACTTTTTGTTGTTAATTGCTGCCACTTGTTAACATAAATTGTTGTATATATATTTTTTTTGCACAATTTTTTACCATAAATTGTTTTACAAAATTTTTTTACACAAAAATGTTTCCACTGGCAACCAATTAGCAACAAAAAGTTCCTCTAATGTTTCCTCCAGTGTGAGCGAAGCTTTTAAGTTAACTGTTTTTGTTTGCTTTTCCCTCTACCCTATAAGCTTTTGCACTTTATTAGAGGAGGAAAGTGATTTAGAAGATTTAAAAATTATTAATTTAAAAATATTGAAAAATTAAAAAAGAGGGAGAAGTGAGCAGGCCGAGCCTAGAGCTGTATGCAAGTTAACTGACTGAAAATTGGATAAAGGTGGCAATTTACCTCCGCCAACACCTTTGAATCGTGATAACTGTTGGTAGACCTGTTTCATGCGTTCCAGATTGATCCGACTAATTTCCGCATTGTTGATAATGGGGAGAGGATAATCTTTGCCTATGATGCATTTGGACGCTTTTTGCACGCTCTCAGAAGCGTTCCACGGCTCGTGAATATATTTCGTCGGATAGTGCTTCAACACTGGAAGATAACGCCTTTTGTACAAAATAAACATTTATTAGTTTGGTTTATTTTGGAAGCATAGCAAAAAGGAAATGATTTCAAAAATTAAATTTCAATTCTGCTACTACAAACGAGAATGTATCGTTATTTTCGTTATTATTTTTGATTGTGATTGTACTTGCTCTTGTTAATAAAATTTAGGATGAACCATAAACAACTTGCCACGAAAACATCCATTTGGATTAAGATTCTTCTATATCTGCTTTGTTATTCACTGTTTTACCTGATATAATCTCCATTGGCATCAGCTTTACGGCCGAATCGAACTGGACAGTAGCAGTGGAAGAAACGTTGAAAGAAAGAGCTGCAGGAGAGCCACATCCAACTGCCAGCATTCACGGACCAATCAGCATCAAGTAGAAGCTCTTCGAATACCTTAACAAAATGATGTTAATCGTAGTAAAGTAATGACATATCACAATATATAGCTTAAAATATCATACCTTCATTCCTTCCTCCCAAGACAACCAAAGTCCCCCTCTGGTCAAAAAGCATGCTACTGCGTGGCGGGCCAAGTGGTGAATCCATCCTTCCTCTCGCAACTGGGTCATGATGGCATCAATCCAAGGAAATCCAGTTTTACCCTTTTTCAAAGAAGTGAAAAAATAGATGTTAACCCCTTAATTCTCTAATTCGGTGGGATATTTATTAAACAACGAGTGATTATTTTCATCCTCAAATAAACAAAGAATTCTTAAATTATTTTGAATTTTATATAAACCAAATGTTTGTGCCGAATCAAACTTTAAAATTATATTACAATTCATTGATCCATGATCCAAAGGCATAAATTCATGTATGTCGTACATTTGCCCACTTAGCCAGTGCTTCTGGATTCCTATCCCATGGAATCTGAATGCAAATCGCATTTCCAAGCATCCGATCGAAATTGGGATTATTGGTAGCAGCGCAGTAGAAAAACTCCCGCCATAACAGCTGACCGTGCAATGCCAAAGGAGGGTTGGACTTTTTCACCTATAAAATTGGTACCAAGATTTTAGGAAAGTGCTTGACCGCTCAGTAAGAGGCACACATTTGGTTTAACCATCATCATCACTTGCCTGTTTATAAAGTTGGGATAGTTGTTGATAGAAAAGCTTGGCTGATAAACAACCAAATCGTAGGTAAGGAGTAAGCCCCGTCTGACTGGCCAACAAAGATTGAGGAGTCATTTTTGGACGGCCAAAGCTTGCGACCCATGCCTGAAATGAGAAATTCATTTGGGGAAAGGTAAAAACCAATTGCGATTCCACTATATGGATATTGACAACCCGACTTTGGAAGGATGAATAAAATGCAGATATGGACATGCTTTGCCTTTATTTTTTGAAGTTTTAGGAAAAATATTTGAAGAGTCATACATTATTTTTAATTTTACGTTTTCAGCCAGAATTATGCACTATTAAGACCAAAAATATGAAAAGCACTGAAAAAAATTAAAGCTTTCAGAATAAGAATTTGGAAGGACTATGCATTAAGCGAAAAGATATTTAAAGATGGTCCACTCATTCGAGCTGGTGCATGGCTTAATTTTGAGCAGGAAATAAAAATTAACAAAAAGCTTCTCCTTATACTTTTCTTTCCAGGTGCCTTTCCAGTCTGGTCAAGGCTTCTGATTCTCCACCTTGCCAAACCGGGGGCTTTAAGTTCTCCGTGTCAAAACCTGAATCGAAAGATAACAATTAGTCTCAGGTAATATCCTACAGTTGTGAAAGATTTCTCCAGGAATGTTAGTAAGCACACACCTAATTCTTCTAAGGAAGGGACGCCGTAATTTTCGTCATGGTCTCCCCCGATGGGAGTGAAGACGTCTCGCAAATGCTTAGCCGTGACAGGAGAGTCCGGAGGTGCGGGTGACTCCATTCCAGACAAAACATTTTGGAATTGTTTATAGGTAAGGGGAGGCTCACCTCCATTCCTCGAAATAATTCTGAATGTAACAACGTAAGGATTAATGACCGTCTCATCATTAAATTAAGAAAGGAAGCAATTATGAAGCTTACTTTTCCAATTCATACAGAGTGTGCGATGGGTGGCTAATCACTGTCATTCCTCGTTCTCGAGCCATCGCGACGATGGACTGATCTCGAACTCTTCCGTAAGGCTCAGGATCTTGTTCGAAAGACAAGCATGTCGTATCCCATTCCTCGAAAAAGTAAAAATAAAAACCAACTTGACAAAATCCAAGTTACATTATAACATAAATCTTAAATAATTTAAAAAAAAAGAATATTTGGATAGGCTACAATAATTCCTAGTTTTCCTATTCCTAGTTCCTGTAATTTCTAGTTTGCTTGGAATTTTAGGGATTTCAAACTGAAAACTGTTTTCTCACAATTTGGGCTAATCCACAGGTTCAGAGATAGTTTCTCTCTAATTTACTTTAGAAAATGTTAATCTTCTTTCTTTTACAGGTATTTAAAATTTTATATATTTCCATTTATACTTTTAAAAATGTAACTTTTCCCCTTTATAATTTTAAAAATACATCATTGAATCGGGGTCCAAATTAATGACTAAAAGTTCGCCTTACTCGAGGTGGACCTCCACTTAGAAGCGTTTTGGATACCGTACTAATTAATTTTTTAATGAAATTACATCCCAGGACATCACTGCATCCTTTACCAAACTTACAAAAGTTTGAAAGGCCAAAAATGGAGAGAAATAAATAAATATTCAGTAGTTTTATCCACATCCGATAAATCATTATGACCAATAATTCATTAATTTTCATGAATGCAAACTCACTTTGAAGATTTTGGGAAAAATATTGGCTGGTTGACCACGAATCACGAATAAGCGAGAATCCAACTTTCTGAGACTGCAATCCAAATCTTCCAAACATTGAAGCAAAAATCTACTCATGGATAAAAACGTAAGATATAATTCAAATATTGTTCAAAAAAATTAATATAAAATACTAACCTCCATTTGTTAATTCCCACGTTGGAAGATTCTGCAAACCATGGATCCAAAATAAAAACGCACCGCAATGTATCAGCTTTGCAAATTCCCTCCTTCAAGGATGGATTATCGTGTAGACGGAGGCCTTTTCGAAACCAATGAACGGTATTTCTGGGTCTTTCATTTGACATTTTCAACTTTAGTAGAAAAAGTAATATTTTGAAATTAACGTTTCACTATGCAATAACACCACGTGTACAAACACGAGCAGTTAAGTGACAACGAGGGAATCATGTGCGAACATGCTGTGGAAAACGTGACCAAGACAACCCATTGAAATATTGATTTTTTGAAAAAAAAATCAATACCGCCTACCTGCTGCATATTTCAATCTTGTACAAAAAAATGTCATTAATAGCTCGCTAAGTGATTACAGATTATTTTTAGGTCTTTAATAACACTGAAGTTGTCTCAAACTTATATTTAAACATTTGCACAAATTGATATAAATGACAAAATTAAAGCTTTTCAAAAAGAAGAAAATAAAAGTTTATGATATCATTAATTATAAGAATGGAAATACATATTTGTACCAATACGTACCAAAAAATTGTGTAAGTATTAAATTTTACTAACTTGACTATGTACAGTCACCAGGTCCCATTTTTCACATGAAGTGTCACATAATGATCACGAACAGCAAATGCAGATCGCAAGTTGTCCCCTACTAAACAACTCAAGTCTTAATTGCTGCAAATTTAGATCAATTTTGGTCAATGGAAGAATGCTTAGCATTTTCAACGATTTCATTTTGAGAAATAAATTTCTTTTCAATGAAACCATCGTAAAATGGCAAAATGGTGACAAACAACGACACGCAAAGAAAAACAATCGTGATTTCATATTTATTTGAAATTGCTCACATCTGCATTAGACACAAATCTTTTTTTTTAAATTTTAACCGCAAAAAGAAAAAAAAAACGAGAAATTTAAAAGAAACCTCATTGGGCATGTTGGCATGCACGGAAGTGGCGACAAGATCTGTCGCTGGTGAATCTGCATTCAATTTCCAAAAGACAAACGAAATCTGGCTTCGGTGTTACCATTCAAATAAATATATTAATACGCTACAGTCACTGAACCGCTGTTCGATTGCATGCCAACGAGGAAGTGGAATTATCGGATATCATTGAAGTTCTTCAATTGGAGTCAAAAGCAGTGCAAATTACTTTCCATTTTTTGGTAATCGAGTCTCACGCTTCTAATGGAAAACATTCGAATAATTGCTTAGAATTTTCCATTTCAGCCATTTGGTGCAAAAAGGTGCTGCGGCGATCGATTGCGCCACATCGAAGCTTCGACTTCCACTGCATAATTTATAAATACGTAATTACAACGCCCGATTAGTCGACCTTAACCACGCTGTAGATCTTTCGGACAAACCAATAGCAAGCGAAGAATCCGATTGAACCTGGGAATACAGAGGGGAGAAAAGCATTTAGTGAAACATCGGCAAAGACGAGATAAGCCTGAATTCGCAAAAACGGATTTACCAGTGAGCAAGAAGAAAAGAAAGACCATGATGGAGGTGTAACCGAAGTATAAAAACGTCGAAGCCACACCTTCGATGTTCAGTTTCGTAACGAAATAGTGTATGCAGTAGATGAATAAGTAAAATGCGGTGAAGCCGCTGGTCAAAAACGATCGCCACCACCAATGGTAATCCTGTAAGAATATTTGAGAAAAATATGTTGTAACTGTCGAAATTTAAGTTTTAAGGCAAAATGATTTCAAAAGGTAATAAAACATCAACTATAAAAAAGAAATATTTATTTTGCATTCAAGAATGATTCATGAAATTACTTTCCTCATAATAAATTTACGAACGAAATAATGCAAAAATTCCAATTAACTACAAACCAATTTACCTCAGCGCAAAGGTGAAAATAGCATAATAAAACTGTGGTCTCCGAGCACGTTATGATCAATATGATGAAAACCAAAAACAGAAACCCGAACATGTAATAGATCTGATTGGACCTGAAACATAGAATTAAAAAAATGAAGCCAATTCGTTAAAGCTACACGTGACAGCAGCATACCACAACATACCAAATGCTATTTAAGATAAAGAATAGCTGAATGAAGATGCATCCGAAAGGTAATACACCGCCCATTATGATGCCAGGAATTGGCTGAGTGTATATCGACTGATCGGGAATTTGGCGAGGAATCTGATTTGTGCGCACTGGATGCTCAATGGGCTAAATCAAAGATACAGATTTAAAATTCTGAAAAGAGGAAATTGTTGAAGCAAAGTATCAGTTTGTCAAACATTCACTCACTCGCTTTCTGAAGCCAAAATAAGCTCCGACAAAAGTCAGCGGCAAAGATATGCCGAACCAGAGAGCTAAAAGAGCCAGCAAAGTGGTGAATGGCACAGTTGCAGAGCTATCCTCAAACCACAGAATCATGTTCATGACGAAGAATAATCCAAAGACGACCCTACGTAAATATCATGACATAAAATAATGATTAAAATTTACTGACAATATCCAATTTGATAACATATACGGTTATGGAAAAACGTCAATGAGATTTATTTCATTGAATACAAGACAAAAAGGCAATGAAACACAATTGAAAGACAATGAAAAAAGGTCTTTCTGAATATTATTCAATGAGTAGAAATAATTGATGAACTTCAAACAAACAGTAAGAAAAAACGAGGGAGGTTACATTTCGAAGGAGTTTTAATTGAACTAATGTCTATTTAAATTTAAAACAGTCCATAAGAGTCCATCGATATCATATTGATTGAACATCAGAAATAGTAAGAATAATCTAAAATGGACCAAGTTCTAAACTATGAACTCATTTACTTACCCCGGGCAGAACAACGATGTGAGAAGTACGTTGGACTTCCATTTAACTCCGCCAAAGCCTTTATTATAAAAAAAAATTAGCAGTGTGCATTTAACATAAAAACAACAAATAACAAAAACGTATATATTTACTTTTGTACACCCTAGATGAAATATATCCAGCAGGGGTACCGAGACAAACAAATAAAACCTATGAGAACGATAACGTCAGATAACCACAGAAATTTTGTCAAAGATGAAAAAGAAATATGAAAATACATACCATGGCGCAAGTCATCAATGCACCTCGATTTGCAGGAGACAAAAATCCCAGACAAGCAAAGACTGAAATAAATGTGAGTAAGTTAGATGTTGAGCAAAATAGCACTACTAAATTTACTATAATGAGAAAGTAAGCAGTCAAAAAGAATATCCTCATCAGCCAAAGGCTGCAAGATGGCCATCGCCACAAGCGGAGATGAACAAAAAAATGCAAATTACATGTCTATTGATTTCGATATCCGCAAAGTCTACAATGTCTGACATGAAGTCTGTGTGCCCTTCTTCATTTCAATTTTCACAAAAATTTGAACAAACTTGATATACCTAACGTGAAGAAGGTCATGATGAAAACTTGAACGCCACTGCCCAAGAACACAGAGAGAAACATGCCACGTCGAGGAGAGCGAAAAACGTCTACAAAAATACGTGAAAATGAATTTGAAGAAAACCCTTTTGGTTTAGATTTAGACAGATTGCGGCCAACAGAATTAACAAACCTCCATGGACCAGTTTCCAGCCAAACTCTTCCTGAGCATCTTCCTAATGGATACAAATACACTTGTAAATAAATCTTAAAAGGGGTGTACAACCTCGACTTTTAAGAAATTTGAAAACAGCATCCCTGACTTTATATTGACACAAGAAATTATTTTTTTTAAAAAAATGTAACAAGAGAATTAAAAGTAACGATTAGTTTCCCTGATAATTTTTTCTACTGCACTGCAAGAGATAATGCTTACTACACAGACAAAACGCAGGCAGTGTGACAAAAAATTCTAAAGTATAAAAAAGGAAAAATTAAAAACCCTATTACATCCGTGTATTCTCATTGAAGATTTTAAAAAAATTCAAGCTCTAGCACCGATAGTAGGCCCAGAAATGGATTTAAAATTCTGCGACAAAAATGGCTATGATAGAAAATCACAAAATACCATGCTAGATAAATATTAATTATTTGCAAATAATTTTTTAACAAAATTTAGAATCGTGGATGCCCAATTTCAATAACTAAACTTCTCAATCACCATGTCAATTATATATATATATATAATCAAGTTTCATAATCACCCCTGAATCAATCTGATTATATCTGGCAATGTCCTTGTGCAGTGTTCGTAGCATAATCATGGCTACCATTCCGGACAAGAACAACACGATGACCAAAGAATTCAAGATGCTGAACCACTGAATATTAGTCTGCGGCATCGATTCCAGAATATAATCCCAGCGAGAAGACCATTTCACTGAGTTATCAACCTAAAATGCAGATGGAAAGAGCAATGAAATATAGCAAAATCCGAGAAAGCAATTTCGGCAATAAGTAATAGATAAGTAAACAAATACGTACAACAAATTTAATGGAATAAGTGTAAGTGATGTTGAAGTCTTGATTGGCGTCCATAGCCTCACCGGAAATAAATTTTGGAGGCTGGTTAACACAGGATTCTTCACCAGTTCCTTTTTGTAAAACACTTTATTGAAAAAAAAAAAAAAAAAATGAAATTAACAAAAAAATTCAAAAAATAATCATCAATTAAGTACAAAAGTAAAGCAAGTTTGCATTGTTATCAAATATAAAGGCGAAAATGCATAAGGTAGGGTTCTGCACGTGAGCATGACTATTACAAGCTAGAATTGCAAAGTCAGTTTCCTTTATAAAATGTTCATTGGCCTACCTGCGAGGCTGAACTTTAACAGAAATTATTCTTCCACCATTCGGTCCCAATGACATTCCCCACTCCTCTCCATTGCCGCTGTGATATGTGATGACAATGTCAACGTGATTGAATATGTAATAACTGTCTGCCTTGCTGAACATTTTCTAAAAATCAAAAAGAAAAAAATCAAATCTAAATCTGGTGTGCTCAAGGCACAAATAAAGTATTAAATTCGTGACAAATTTACTAAAACTAACATTGGAGGAACAAGCATCTTTTGGTGTGCCGTCTTTGTTGACGTAACAACCCATTGAAAAACCAGTCGAGCAAAGCTGTTTGTTTCCTTCTACCATAAAACACCAAGTAACAGGCATGTTATCTATAATCCTACAAAAAAGAAACAACGAAATATAATAAAGCGTGAATAAAACAAACAGAAAGCCGTAAGCAATTATGTGAGCATTCATAAAACGGAGGAAATAATTAACTAACCAAAAACATTAAAAAAAATTACATGAATTTATATCATAATACAAAATAAAACAACCTTAGCACGTAAGCATGAAAATTCTGTAGATGCTTTCATTACAATTTTCAATGACAAGATTATACATTTATCCCCAGAGAACCATTTTTTATGAATAAAGATATTTTCATTTTAATTTCAGAAAAATATATGTGACGTTTTCTTCTTCAGAGCTAGGTTCATTGTCATCAAGTTTGATCGACATTTTCATAGCAATTTTAGAGAAATCAATGATAACGTTATTATATGTTTCTCCTTAGTGCATATTTGTAACAGATATGCTTACCAGTGATGCTGATAATTCATAATGATGCCTTTTTTCAACTGAGCAATTTTCGCCCTATCTACCAAGTTTCCCATTTTGTACTGCTTTGTGCAAACAACTTCACAATCCTTCTTTTTCAAAAACGATATCTGAAAAGCAAACAAAGCCGAGATGAAATTTAGAAGAGTCTGAGAGTTTTTGTAAAGCGACAATGTTCCGTAGTGGAACTCACTTCATAAGGTGAGGGCCGAATACGCTCACCAAAAACTACTTGGCCGAGATTTTCAACCGGTGAGTTCTCCACTTGTGCAGCACAAAAATCAAAGCTGAGGAAGAAAGATTAAAATAACTAGGTGTAAACACAATGAAACGGGCATTAATTTCCCGCTTTTACACCACTTACTGGTTGTATTCAAAAGGGATAACTGATTCTTCGGAGTCCAACTTGTTCACGTATAAAATTACTTCAGTCTGAAACAAATTAGAACATTATACACATTTACAAAAAAAACCTTTCCAATTTTATTACAACATTTGCCATGATAATGTGGTTGAAACGATTGTATTTAACTTTACAATAATGTAATTACGTCTAATTTGACGCTTCCATTATTCCATACCATACCAAAAAAGGCACATATGTTCAATTCTGAGGGTATAACTGTACAGTATACAGGTTGGGTAATCCTCCCTCATCCAAAAAGCTTCAGAACAGATGTGTTCTGATTATTAATGACTGGAAAATTTGCATATACATGTATACATACATAATGGTGTTAGGAGACAAAACCAAATTCACATAAATATTTCTTATACAAATAATCAGAAGGAATATTTATACAATATTTTTAATCATTTTAACATTGAAAGAAAATGTGTACATTTTTGTACACAGAATGGCATCACTATCTCAACCTCCCATGTGGGCAAACTGTACTCGTTTCAGATGACCATCATTCCAGACTTCACAAATTAGAACCTTTTTTCCTATTCCAGAGCTCTCTAATTTTAAAAATTAACGTGATTTCTCGTTCTGTTACAGTATGGCTGCAAACTGCTCTAGCCCATCAATAAAGCTTATCATCCTTTTGGCAATTTCACCACTAGCCAATAAATTTCCAACTGGAGCCTGATTATTGATGTTAAAAATTTCTTCGACATCAACTTCTATAATCTTGTAAATTGCATAAGAAAGGAAATTGAACATTAATTTAACTTCACATACAGTACCCTCAAAATCACCACCGCACGACGTGCGGTATAATCTTAATAATCTTGCAAATTGCATAAGAAAGGAAATCGAACATTAATTTAACTTCACATACAGTATCCTCAAAATCACCACCGCACGACGTCATGTCAGTGCTCAATAATCTTGTAAATTGCATAAGAAAGGAAATCGAACATTAATTTAACTTCACATACAGTACCCTCAAAATCACCACCGCACGACGTCATGTCAGTGCTCACAAAATATAAAATTTGAAATGTTTCAAGAAAGGGATGCTCAACAAGTACATGTACTAACAAATATGAGTCATCATTCATCACAGCCAGCTGCAACGTGAATTCGCTAACAATAGTCACTAAGTACTAAAGAAGTGTGGTATTTTATTATGAATGGGCTAGAAATGTTGGAAGAGATATACGTGGAAAGCCTGATTGAAAATGTACACATTCTCGAACAAATAAAAAAATATAAAATCTCAAACTGTGCTCACAACACCAGGAGATGAGTTTCCCAAAGTAAAGTTATTTTAGATAGAAGATTGAGACCCAATCAGCAAAGATTCAATTTATCAATACAAGTAATAACCATAATTCTTAAACAGAAAGAATGCAGAGTACCAAAGACATAAAAAAAGACAAAGCCCCTGCAAACTATTCATGATGATCAGCCCATTCTTGATGATAACTTGTCTTTCACTCATGACTTTCAAATAACTATTTCTTGACATGTTAAAAAACATGCTCAAAAGTCATTTTTCCAGGAAAACTTATCTGAGATAGGTGAAAAGCACGATTCTGACCAGACTGTCGTGGTTTATGCGATCGCCTCTAGATCCTATCTAGCGGGGTTTGCTCCCCAGTCGAGGTTGGTGAGAATTTATTAGGATATGCAAAATTCTCTTCTTAAGTGGCAGCTCATTCGGATAAGAGTATAAACTGAGGTTCTATTGAAGATTCGGTAAGCAAAATTCCCTGGTAGGTGATGCTGGCACATCCCTTGACATTGGTGTTTAGCCCTTGTGTGCAGAAATAGGCCAACGTTAAATAACAAACTGGCTTAATTTGATCTTCCCTGCCAAATGGAACCATGTATTGACTGTAGGGTAAAGAATAGACTAGAAGAATTTCCGAGTTTTACTATTGAAAAAACATCATTTGCCAATCTCCTCGGATAATTAAGAGTTATGACGGACGTATAATTTCTATATTAAAACCCATATGCTTGGCCTTGATTTAGTTGATTATCAATTGGGAAGATGTAATGGCGTTTGTCCTTGTTACGCAGCAAGAAGAAAACCATAAGTGCATGTACATGAACTTAATAGTACCTAACCACGAGAAGTAGGCCTACTGAATTTCCTTCGGTATTGGGGATATCTTTCCAGCATCCCCTCTCAGAGTCTGTGTTTTGAATGTTTTGAGAGATTACGTGAGGAAGTTGAGTGTTAAGCGGAGTTTGCTCGTGGGTGCACGTCTCTGTGGTATAATCTAGATATCAAAGGAAAGTTATTGCTCCCTCTCATGGTATTCGTATTAAAATTCTGGGTTTAATTCAACGACCAATTCAAGACAATTCACCTGATTGACCTCGATAATATCAAGCATGCGGACAACCCACCTGTCTCGACCCTCTAAATCACCATAAGGCTTCGGCGCGGTGATAATTTAAACACTAAACTAAACCTTTCCCTAATAGTTGCTCGAAAAGAATTCAAGTGAATCATATAGTCTTGTTTTATTAGAGAAATAATTTTAAAAAAACTCAGTGAAAAGCCCCGCCCATACATGCGGATGAGGGTAACAAGTTTTCGGACGGGAAAAAACAGATAAGCTTAAATGCCAAACTGCGTATAGTGACCAAAGCTTCAGTTTAATGTGAACGAGGTAATATCAGTCATTATTATTAGTTTGCATATGTATATCGAGCCAGGCCAAATCCTCGCCCACGGACCAAAGGGGACCAACCCACTTGAATGTATTACTTACTTTGCAATCTTCCGAAATTGCCACATCCTTCGCACAGTAATTGACAGGTGCCAGACCGGGCAAGTAAAATGCATGACAGGACAACAACAACGTTAAACTGTAAAACCAGCAAAAAGGCGAAAAAAGCTTCATGTTTTCATGTAAAAACTAAAACGTAGCGAGGAACACAACACGCAGACACGCAGCTCGATCGCTTGCAACGTCAATTTTGGAGTGCCGAAGAAAATTTGGTTTCGCACACGAACCTAGTCAAGTCGGATCTCGAATTATAATATATGCGCTCACAAAATTCCCTCGCTCATCAAGACAACAAATATTTTTATGAAAATAAAAGTGAGTTATACCTAAACAAAATTAATTTAAAAAACTTAATTTATAGACAGATTAAATTAATTATTGTTAGTACAAGGCATTCCCAATACTGATGAGAAAATCAGGACAAAGGTATCTGGAAACCCGCCATTTGATGACATCATGCCATACTGTAAACATGCCGCGTAATTTAAAAAAATACCTGGTTATACCTATGATCGATAAAATTGACTTGTGCTTTTTTTCAAACAGTACAGGTAAGTAAACCAATTCAATTCTACTCCGTGTTCATTAATCAGCATAAAAATGCCATATTACATGGTAGAAGTAACAGATCGAGCTACCAAAATTTTTCTCATATCCTCTGAAAGTCCACCCACAAAAATTCAGTCAATGAGTAATTTCAATCATATTATAATCATAGTTTTCATAAAAAGAAATAAGGACGGCGTTCTAGCTTTAGACTATTTATTTCGAAGTGTCCTATTAACAAATAAACGGTAAATAAATTGGCATTTTTGTAAATCGTCTTTTATGTTACAGCACATAATGTGTAAAATCTTCAGAGTGCTTTCTCAGAAAGTATTCATTTAACATCAAATATGCTGAACAATATTTATCCAGTCCATCTAAGTACATCCAAATTTGGATTTAGTTAACTATCTAAACTAAAATCCATACACATAATATGGTAAACGTTTTCAAATTTAAAGTGTGCTATTATGTAGAACCTTGCCTCGTTGCTTCTTGATATGCCTCCTGCGCAGCTGTTGCTAAAGTGCATAAGTGCTTGAAATTCGCCTGAAATGTACAATTGAAATTAAATATTTTTTACAATGACAAAGATAAACGCTGGAAAAAACGCATGTTTAATGACGTGCCTCTGAACCTTCATAGTTGAATATTCCTACACCGCTAACAGGTGATTTCTTGAGGCAAACACGCCCCAACCGACTTCTTCCCAGAGCAAATACAAATGGCACTTCTTGTTCTACAGCCATGGATATTATGCTGGCCATGGCTTCATCCAAACCTCCTAAAACGATTTTAAATAATTTGATTCATGAATCCTAACCCTACACCAGTGAGATATTTGAAAAAATTGAAATTAATTATGCATTTAAAAAGTTACTTGGGAAAATGACTGCTTATTACTTTGAGTAAAAAATTAAAAAAAACAGGAAAATATTCCAATGTTGGGAAAAATCTTACATCAGAAGTTAATTTTTTACCAAAAGAATTAATGACCAGGGTAATGCAGCTTTTATTAAATAAAAATATATAAATTGACCATCGTAAATACCATCCGACATAATTTTCTCCACATTTGGTGCAAGTACAATGCACTTCAATTTTTTCATCTTCAAATGTTTTGTGACTTCCCTTAATCCAACCACCATTCTTCTTCTCATTTTTGCCTGTAAAAAATCATTCAAAGAGTCAAAGAGCAAATGATGAAATAACCGAGTCACATGTTTTGAAAGTTCTTGAAAATATAGCGACCATAGAAGTATCATTGAAAAGTTTATCACATTTGAATTGGAAGCTTAGACAGTTTCTTCCAAGAAGGAAAACAGTATCAAACATATGTTAAGAAGAAATACATTATTTGTACTTTTATTGGATCCTTTTGATATAAGCGATCTTGAAAGCGGATGAGATCTTGAATTAATTTCGTGACAGTTTCGTCTATTTCAGGATTGAGCATTTGATTGCAGTATCTGTTAAAAGAATTATTAAGAATTAATTTACAAAAAAATTTGAAATATGAATACTCATTCTGTATTAAACTTACTCTCTGAACTTCCTGGTGTGAATGGAACGCTTATGGACATCCAACACAGCCAACATGACATCGTTATTTTCACTCCTAAGTTCTTCCTGATTTTCCACACAATGAACAGGTTTTAATACATTACCATCCTCTGGTGGACTATCGTTGCTATCAGTCGGTACACTAAAGTCGTTCTGCTCATTTAATTGAACTGTAGGAGCAGATTTTGTCAACTTCTTTGTTTCTCGCTCCCTCAAAATGATTTTCTTCATTGAGGTCAGCTTTTTTTTAGCTGGCGTTTCACGTTCTTTCCCTCTTCTTCTGGTGGGAGCTGATGAATCTAAGATGTTCGCTATGACTGGTTTCCCCTAAATTCAAAAATTAAAATGTACAAATGCAACTTATACTAATTTTTTCGTATTTTCTAAAAAAAATTGCATGTGCAAAATTAAACTTCATTATATTAAAAAAAAAATAATTCGGCTTACATACAAAATAAAGCGTAACTAACAATAAAAAATCTTTGTCATTTTTTAATGGCTCGTTCAAAATAATGAATGAAATGATTTATACCGTAAAATTAAAGATCTAAAAAGAACCTATCCACTAACCTTCACCATTTTCTTCTCTTCTTTGAAGGCAACTCCAGGTTTTCTATTGAAATCTTTACTTTTGTTCAGCATGGTAACCAAGTTAAATTCAATTAAACTCTTGGCTTTAGGCTTTCTCGATGACGTCGAGGGTAATGCTGTATGCGCTTTTGCAGACAATTCCAAAGGGTTCAAACAAATACTGGATCCACTAATATGATCATGACTCGTCAAAGGATCATCACTCTGAAAATGGCATTTAGTTGTCTTTGTATTAATTTCCTAGAAACCAGTTGCCACATTTACAGTTATTTTAAAAAAATTGATTATTAAACCCAAACTTATACAGAAATCTAAAGATAGTTTTTAAACTGCTAGAAAGGTGCAGGTAATACTTGATTTCGATCTGGATCTTATAATAATTAATTTAATACCCCACATTTTATACAAGATAAAAAAACACACCTTTTTCACGGATGCAGCATATGTAAACAGCGTCGGCTTATCTGTGCTGCTACCAGCAACTGCTTCATTTAATTTGCCAGTGTTCTTAATGGTGGACATGCTTGCTTTCACAGAGTCACATTTTCCTTTCTTAATTTCATTTTTTGATACTTTATGTTCATGAGAATCCACGTCACTCCAATCCGAATCAGTTTGTAATTCAGAATCCTGACTTCCCTTCATCGAACAATTTTTCTTAAATGAGCGCATCAATTTTTGGTTCTCCACAGTTTCCCCTAAGGCAGGGAAATCATTTAATCCAAAGCTAACATCTTCTGTGTCATTATTTTTTGTTAATAGATGTACAGGCTTGGATTCGTTTTGTGTAGCCAAATTGTAAAACTCAGGTGTGACAGTCAAGACCTTGCCTTGAACAGAAGGAAGCAATTTCACTTTATTTTTATACTCTTGTTTCCGCTGACCATCTGTTTTCTTTTTCCTCGGAAGATTATCCTTAGGTGAAATAGAGAGGTCATGCGCTGTTGATTTTACATTCTTAAATGTTGTTGAAAAAGTCTTATTTTCAGGGACACGCAAGTGCTTTTTATCCTTTTTCACTTCACATTCTCCAACAGTTTTGAAAGTGTTCCTACGGGACTGCTCAACCGACCAACCGTCACCATCTTCTGTAGTCCGCACAAAAGTCGTATTTTCACAAGGTGCGTCATTTCGAAAGTTTTCATTCAACTGATCAAATGTCTGCTTTGATTTTGAAGAGTTTGATCGTACTTGCAATTTAGCTCTATCGATCTTTTTTCTAGCCGAATTTTTCTCTCGGTAATTCTCTGGTAATTCATCGTGCCTGACTCCGGATGCACTGCTCCTTGTATCACCTAAGGGATTTTTAGGTGATTCATTCATTTGTTTGCTTCTGCGAGTTTTAACCGTAGCATTGTTATTTACGTGGTGATCTATAAAGAATTGGGAAAATGTATCAAAGTTGTGTAATCAACAGTTCATACATTGGATTTTTATTCCAGTGCCTACTTCAATTAAGGCACTAAAATCCCATAACTGTAATAATAAACATTTTTGACCATCACGTAGTTTTCAGGATATATTCATCTGCCACTGACATGTTCTTTCTTTAAAATGTAAGCCAATTTTTTTTTGATTATAAAACACGCAGATTCAAACAACATAGTTGTTCACTATAAATTTCAGTCTTTCCAAGATAAACTGTAATTTTTTTTAATGCAATTATGTTTAAAATTATTTAAATTTACAGGTCTATGGGATAGACAATAGCCTTATTTTATTGGCAAACATATTGAAAATTATTCAACAATAGATAATTATATCACGTAATGCCATATTAACCAGAAATCGCTGATGGAAATCTTTGCCCCTTCTGCCAGTGCTTTTCTTGGATTTGAAAATTTGCTGCACCACATTCCTCTACTTCTAACGCAATTACATCCGTCCTTTCCTGAACTGTTGGAAAATTAAGATTGACAGATATTGGGATTTGCGGTGATGGTTCCGAATGATTTTCCATGTTAATTGATGACTAAGAACATAAAAAAAAATTTTAGTAATGTGATAAAATTTGAAAAGTTATTGGAAATGTTATAGTAACAAGGCAGCTGAGCATCGACACTCATCTGCTCAACCCTACCCATTAAAATTAACCCAGGCTAATTTAGACTATAGGCAAGAATATGGACTCAGTATATGATCAGCTGTAAATATACATCAAACAAAAAATTAAATCAAGACTGCCACAGTCATAATAAAATTAGCATACAGTAGTTTAGATCAATACGCCCTTTAATTGATTCTAGCGATAGCTGACTCTTTCGAGTAAGCTCTGGCCATCAATTCAGGTTGGTTAAAGACTTCGTTCCTCGTTAAAATGCGACACGAAGCCTAACTTGTATTGATCCTGAAGTTCAAAGTTCAAGCTACATGACACATGTGCATCACCGTTGATCTTCATCGAAAGTTTTCACGGTTTTAGTAAATGTAAGTTAACCTTCTAATACAAATATAATTCAGTGAAAGTTTTTCTAGCAATATCTCCGAGAAAATTGAAACTTTTGTTACGGAAATGCTAAAAAAAATAGCCGCAGAAAGTGCTTTCAATGATTTAGGCCTAGTTGAGCCACCATATGCATTGATCAACAACTTGATCGGACAAAATCAACCAAACTATTTTATGTTTACAGTTTTATGTGAAAATTCGTTGTATTTGATATTGCGAGTGATATTGACCTCACAGCCCTTGCTTTCAAATACAGTAAAACCTAAGTGACCACCAAAAAAATGCTATAATGTTGGTCAATGTACACAGGTGGTCACTATACAAAAACTGCCTGAATTTAATTAAATTAATAATGAATATGTACACTGTACTTATACATGTAGTAAAAAACTACAAAACCAAAAAAGTACAGAATCATCATGTCCAAGGGTTAAAGCAAGATGTAATGTACGTGACTCATCCGGGTCACTTTTTAAGGTACATTGGCAATGTATAAATTGCATAAAAGAATACACACACTGGTCACTGTACACCACAGTATATGCTTATACTGTGCTGTGCTGTACACAATAGACAGGTGGTCACTGGTCACTGCATGCACAGAGCATTTTTATGAAGGAAATGTACCCTGGAAAAACCATACACTAAAAAAGTGGTCAACATAAACAGATGGTCACTTTTCCAGGTTTTAATGTAATACGTTATATCCGTCATTCTATTAGTGAATAGCAGCAGGATATTTCGTAAACTGTTGTTGTTCCTAAACAGTTGATAATTTTTTCAGCCTATATTTTTAGTTGTTTTAATAACGCTTTAATTGTTTAATGACTGACAATTAAACTCTCACAAATTATGTTGACAAAATTAATATTTTGTGAAGAGTTTTCTGTAGTTAGCCTCTAGATCAGTATAGATAACGAAGGTAAATTTCTACACGTATTTTTCAATTATTCCATGTGTAAATTTTAAATACATGTATAAAAATATATTGTTAAGATAAATTAATAAAAAAAATATAAATATAACAAAATCATATTTTTCAATACGAACAAAATTAGATATCAATAACTTTTGTTAAAAAATTGAAAACTGGTGCATGATAAAATTAAAAAATTTGAAATTTGTAGTTCCTAGTTAATTATTTTT
>JAQGBX010002804.1:0-19102 GCA_034698745.1 Megaphyllum sjaelandicum | reverse complement strand
TTTTCGAAAAATTTAAGGTGGGCCTCGCAGAAACTGTCGCGTTTCCTCGTAGCCGTGTGACAAGCATCCTGAACCCACCTCCCCCTCTTCCCCCGCTTCTATCCGTACTACTTTTATGCTCATTTTTTATGAGGGGGTTGAGGACGCAGGTCACATGAACTTAGGTTTTCTCCATATATACTTTGAAAATTGGTGAAATTCAAATATCGCTTTTCCAAACCGGTATTTAAATTCCTGCACATGATTTCAATACACACATTTTTAGGTGACCTTTCCGAATAATGAATCTTTCGTTTCTATTTAAAATCAAGAAACATATTTTATATTGTGCCCACTTTTTCTCCCGAATTTTGTTACTAAGCTTTGTTTTGCATTTTATTCCTGTTGAAATTTATTACTTTTTTTGTACTCTACCACCGCCATTGTCATTTTCGATGTGTACACGGAAAACGTCGGAAATTTTTAATTTTCTTTTCGTAAAATAAGGATCATAAAACTTCGAAAATTTTAAACCAAAGAACATGGAAAATTGTGCAAATTTGGTTTTTTAATTCTGTCCTCAGAAAACGTGGATTCGAAAACGGCGAAAATTTTGCCAATTTCTATTTGGAAAACAATGAAATTTCCCAAATGTATGTTACCTAGGAGGTTTCGTGAGCTCAAAAATAGGGCATTTAGGGCACTTCTATCTAGTTTTTTTTTTAAACGAGTTATTTACACATGGAGTTGGCAAATTGGGTCACCCCAGAGGAAGTGACATGCCCTTCCCAAAATGCCCTATGGGGACATTGGGGTTGTTTTGCACCTGTTTTAGTTGCATTGCACCTCTGTATGATCAAAGCACCTTTCTGGAAAGATGACATAGACAAAGCAGCAGCCATTTTTATTTTAGATGCGTGACAAATTGGCAAGTTGTTGGAAATTTGCTATTTTTTTATAAATTTGTTCCGAAAATGTGGAATATTTTGGATTTGGGGGGGGGGGGGAGTCATATGACTTAGATGACTCCCCCCTGGTTACATTCATGAGCTGATGCTTGTAGCAGACGGTCTAATTTAAAATTAACGTTACTGAGCGCATTCTCAAGTTTAATGTTTAAATACTTGATCAGGAATGATGCAAGTATTGCTAGTTTAATTTAGCATGTAAGCTACAATTAAATAGCCATGATTGAATGTTTGAAACAGCTGCAGGATTCATGCAGCTCGTTATTAAGTTTTTGAATATAGGCGTCCATCTCTAGGTGATCTGCCTGACTTAAAATGTAATATTCAGAATGTAATTGTTTTTAGGAATCTTGTGATGGCTCTAAAATACCGAGTTCAGAGAGGATTCCAGGTATTGAGGAGCTGTAGACACGATTTTAGATGACCTTAAACTGAACAGTATGGATTGTTGACCTTTGGATCCTTTGTTTCTGCGGTTTTCTGAGGTCGATATTGTCAGGCAATTTCGAACGTCCAAAATCTATTCTATTCTATTCTATTCTATTCTTTACTCTGCAGTCAGTACATAGTACCATGTGGCAGAGGGGGATCTAAGTAAATCTCAGTCAAAAATGGACATCAAGATTTCGGGATAAATTGCAAACTAACGTTACTTTATTTGACAATTAACGGTGTTCCTACAATCAAATACAGTTAAAAGTTGCAAAGTTTAAACAATAGAAGCAAATACAAATGAAAACAGGCGTGGAGACAAGAGCCTCGAAATTTGTGGAAGAGCAGAAGGAAAAGCACAAAAGCATTCCCTTATATAGGTCCCCTTCACCTGCGCCTCCAAGTGGCATGAAAAGGCGTGACCTACCACAGGGCTTTAGAGGTATAACCAGGTGCTCAATTGGGTTGAGCCCTTTGTATGATGACCTAGACATTGAGCGTCACTAGTTACACCCTCGCAACGATATATAGCGCTTCCACATTTAAACCTGTGCTTAAAAGGTAGTTAAGAAGTTAATTTACCCTCCTCTACCAACTCCTGCTTGAGCGTAAGTTTGCCTGGGGGCAAACTACTGCTCGTGAGTGACTTGCAGAAATGTTCAATTCAAACCTGAGCGCGGCTGACAGAAATACATAACAATTAATCAGGCCCGCGTAAAATATTCTACAATTAGAGAGTACTGGTTACATCAATCTAATTCGAATAAAAATGCACATCCCACATAGAACAAGTCATGACATTTTTCAGCTATGGAAAACGGCGGCAAAATTTAAAATAACGAAAAAGGTGAAACGCTCGCGCATTCATGGCGAGCGAACATTATCAAATATCATATACACAGAATATATCAACAGCACATAATATATATGAATATTAAAGAAATCACTCTAAGATAACATAGCAATTTTACGAGTGCAAAATGCATGCAGTGAATTCCAAGTCTGACAACATTAATACATAAACCAAATAAAATACACTGACATGTGCAATCAACAAAAACAATATCCCCAGATAACCAATATTCTATACTTTAAAAAGTGTTTTTAGTTGAGAACAAGGAATGTTTTAGCATGTTATAGAATAGAAAGTAAACGTTTTTGCGTTCTTTTAAATGGAACGTGTTCGGGTTCTGTAAAGATTGACTTTTGCATGGAGTAGTGGAGACAGTTGTCGTTGTTTCTGGAGTTGTGGAGACAGTCGTCGATGTTTCTGGTGTGGTGTTTACAGTTGTAGGCGTTTCCAGCATAGTGAAGACAGTTGCCTGTGTTTCCAGCGTAGTGTTGACAGTTGTTGGTGTCTCCAGCGTAGTGGGGACAGTTGTCATTGTTTCCAGCGTGGTGGTGACAGTTGTAGGTGTTTCCAGCGTGGTATTGACAGTTGTCGTTGTTTCTGGAGTAGTGGAGACAGTTGTCGTTGTTTCTGGCGTGATTGTGACAGTTGTATGTGGTTCCGGGGTGGTGTTGACAGTTGTCCTTGTTTCTGGAGTAGTGGAGACAGTTTTTGTTGTTTCTGGAGTAGTGGAGCGAGTTGCCGGTGTTTCCGTCATGGAGTTAACAGTTGTCGTTTTTTTGGAGTAGTGGGGACAGTTGTCACTGTTTCTGGAGCTGTGGGGACAGTAACCGTTGTTTCTTGACTAGTGGGGACAGTTATTGCTGCCAAGGCGTCCAGACAGCATCTCTTGTTTTTGACACTGCCGTAGCAACAAACTGTTCGATGACAGTCTGAACTTGAAATGCACCGATAGGAGCATACCGAAGAACAGTCTATGCTGGATGGACAAACAATGTTCCTTCAAAGGCCTGCAAAAGGTTAGTGTTAGGTGCAAGTGGGAAATTACTGTCTTGTGCTAGATTACCGTCTTATAGAATGCGTGGATGCTTTAATTTTTACGTACGTGTTCTATAAGACAGATGAAGACCAGTGGTCAAACTCGTTGTCATCAGGAGGAACACCGTCATTGAGGACGCTTTTGTCAGCGACGTCTGAAATTTGTTTTCATCAGCTATCTTTGTCCAAGATGATTCAATTTTTTTGTTCTTAAAATCGAGGTGATTTATTTAACAACTTAAAAATTAGTTATTACAATTTTGTGACTTTCGATCGTTTCTAAAAAATTGATTATTTGGTTGCAAATATATTTCCAAATAGTGACTATTTAATTGCAATAAATCAAATTGTTATCTGTGTATTTTCTGTTAATTTTTTTTTCTTTATCGTTCTATTTAATGAAACGTTTTGTTCTACGAAATGGAACGAGTTTTTTGGTTTTATTTTTGTGCTTGGTAGCAGTGGTTGTGGTTGTTGGTCCAGAGTTTGTAGTGCTGCCAGTAACCGTTGTGGCGGTTGTTTAGACAGTGTCCAGTGCCACTGTACTGTCAGAAACAGCGTTGTCGTTGTCTCTGTTACTGGTTCAGTCAGGGGCCACACATAAATTACGTCACGCAAAAATCAACCATTTTTGACCCTCCCTCCCCCCTGTCACAAAGTGTCACGATTGAGCAATTCTTCCCCCTCATCATAATTATGTCACAAAGTCCGCCACCCCTCCCCCCCCCCCCTGACAATTTTTTTTTACCACATGCAAGTATATTTTATTGCGCTAATTTTCTCAAAACTTTACAGGGTTTTCCATAGAAATTTCGTTTTCAACTTCCCTGAAATTTCCCTGACTTTTCCAGGTTTCAAAAAAAAATTTTCCTGGCCAATGACAACGTGAAAAATCGACACTGGAAAATATTTTTTGTTTAATTTACTAACGATTCGGAAAATATTCGGAAATTTGTTGAAAATTTGTGCTCGGAACAAGGGGGAAATTTTGCAATTTTGTCGTCGGAAAATGTTAAAAATTTGTACTCGCAAAAACCAAGAGAATTTTAAAAATTTGTACACGGAAAACGTGGAGTATTTTGCTAATTCGTACTCGAAAAACGTTGACAATTTTGCTAATTTGTACTCGAAAAACGTGGAAAATTTTGCAAATATGTACTCAGAAAACGTGGACAATTTTCTAATTTGTACTCGGAAGGAAAACGAGGACAAATTCCCGAATTTATACTAGAAAACGAGGAAATTTTTTGCAAATTTGTACTCAGAAAACGAGGTCAAGTTTCCAAATGTATCCTAGAAAACATGGAAAATTTTGCAAATTTGTACTCAGAAAAGGTTGAAAATTTTGCAAATTTTTACTCAGAAAAGGTGAAAATTGTGCAAATTTTACTCAGAAAAGGTGAAAAATTGTGCAAATTTGTACTCAGAAAAGGCGGAAAATTTTGCAATTTTGTACTAAGAAAAGGTGAAAAATTTTGAAATTTTGTACTCAGAAAAGGTGGAAAATTTTGCAAATTTTTACTCAGAAAAGGAAGAAAATTGTGCAAATTTTACTCAGAAAAGGTAGAAAATTTTTGCAAATTTAAACTCAGAAAAGGTAAGAAATTTTGCAAATTTAACTCAGACAACGTGGAAATTAAATTGTGTAAATTTATACATAAAAAGCGTGGCAAATTTTGCAAATATCTATTCCAGAAATGTGGGAATATTTTGCATATTTTTACTCAAAAAGTGGGCCTCGAGTAAACTTTGTAGAAGTATTAATTTTGGATCGCTGGGACTGCGTTGAATTTCCCTGAATTTTTCAAAATAAACCATTCTTCCATGACATTTCCAGCTCTGACTTTTACAGGTTTTCCAGGTCTGGGGGAACTCTGTGTTATTTTCCAGTAAAACATTTCTTTTGAATTGCCACTATGGGGCATTTATGTACATGTAGGTGAAGAAAAAAGGGTGATTAGAGTCTGCAGGGCACCAAAGGTCACGTGAGGTGATTCCGCATTCCTAAACGGGCCCTTTAGGAAATGACGTCATTTAAAAACGAAAATGCGTGACGTCACGCATGCCCAAAACCCCCCTCCCCCCCTTGTCACAAGTTGTCACGATCCGTTCATTCCCCCCCTCCCGCTTCCACCCCTTCCGCCTCCACCCCTCCCTCCTGTATCCCTTCCCTCTCCATCCGTGACGTAATTTGTGTATGGCACCTCATCATTGTCAAGGCGTCCAGACTGCATCTCTGTCAAGGTGGTTAGACAGCATTTCCTTTCTTTCACACTGTCGTAGCAACAGGCTGTCCGAGAACAGTCCGAATCGCTTTCGCATCGATAAACGCGCGGTGATGAGCAGTTGATTCTGGGTGGACAAGTAAGTGCTCTGCCATGACCTGAAAAAAGAAGATAGGGTTACTGTCTGCTTTTTCATATCTCGTTTTAGATTACTGTCTGCAATAATATGTCGCGCAAATATTTCTTCTATCTTCTGCATTGCCATAACCTGCAAAGATGACATTGTATGATGCTAATTACAGTGACTATATTAATGTCTTTTATGGTGTCTTGTGCGTAATAACTGTCTGCTATGATGCTCTTACCATGATCAGCAAACAAACCGTACGTGAGTGTTAGGTGTAAGTTTACAGCAAATTACTGTCTGCTAAAATGTCTTACGCCAAGGCCATAAACGTTGCCGGTGTTTGCCCTATGCCTTGTCCTGCAAAGATATCAACGTTAAGCGCAAGTTGGCAAGACTGGATTACTGTCTTCTAGGATGTCTTCACAGAATAATTCTTTTGATTTCTTGAGCCATGGATGAAAAGGTACATTTGTATCACATGTTTTGGTTGATTTTGACTTACGTGACAGAGAATTTCGATCGTAGGTCAGAGGAATGCCAGTGGTCAAGACGAGACAGTTTGCTACTGTCATCAGGAAAACTGTCCGGGAGAACGTTTTCAACAACATCTGAAATTGTTGCATTTTCTATTTTGCAAATGAAAGGATATTTTCTAAAGAGATTATTGATTTATAATAAACAATATTTTTATAAAATAACAATATAACAAATTATCAGATAAGTCGTGTTACAGAAGGCTGTACAACCTGGAAAAGTGACCACCTGTTAATGTTGACCACTTTTTAGTGTATTGTTGTTTCTAGCGTACATTTATATGTATAAAATAGAGAACGACGCCATTTTGTTTTTTAAGGCTAGCCAATCCTGTTGAATAGAGCAAACAGACAAACGCCATTGCAAGTACGTATGATTGGCCGTTCGTGACACACCCCCCAGGAGCGCGAACTCCGTGGGGAAAACAAGGTCATAAATCTTTTCTAATTTTCTACGGACCATAAAACTGTCAAACAGGTCTCCCGTCCCCCATCCGGGATTCGTCCAGGACATATAGCGTCATCTTTAGGCGATAAAGGACAGCTAAATCTAACTCCTGATCGCATTAAAGGGGTTCGAAAATCAAACAACAATTCTTACCCGGCCAAGGCCGGATATTACCGCTAGTCCTGAATAATCATTGGTATCACGATTTGCCAAGGTTCATCCCGAGGACCGTCATAGAGGTCAATGTCGCACATTTGTCATAATCGCTGAATTGTACCCAATCGAGCACAATTTAACGCCTCTCTGAGTACCCTTAATATATACTATAAAGGGCTTTCTTTCATCGCCATGAAAACTTTATATAGGCTTTCTACATGTAAAGAATGCCCTTTATTCAGCAGGCTACAACCTACAGTAGAAGTTCAAATTCGGTAAGACTTACCTTCGTTCTAGGACATTGAAATACAGTTACTGTAGGTATGCTGGGCATGTTCTATGATCTTCCATGGAAACTTGAATTCGGAATGCAGGTTTCAAATGCAGGACTCAAACGACGAACGACATCCAAAGGTACTCCATCCTTCAGGTATGTCCAATATGCCAAAGAATGTACCACAACTGTAGATTTTGATTTCTCGAGCAATTCGGAATTTGCTAACGGTGCGGCCACACCGAAGCAAACTACAAACAAAAAAACACAAACATACGGAGCCCCGTAGCGGAAGATTGTTTTCTTTTTTGAAAAAGCCATTGAAGACATAAACGGTCGTCACTCATGCGCAGATCAAATTACCTAAAAATGCCAAACGTCATTTCTACGAAATTTCTATTTATTAGGAAATCGCATTCATTGTATAATCTATGGAAACATAACATGATAACCGAAAAAGTCAATCCCAACCATTAGGCTAAATAATACACGGGAGAAAACCGGTGACGTTTTTCAAGATGGCGTTAACGACCGTTTCTGTCTTTAATTGCTCGGTTGTGAATGCAGCATTGAATGGCGCGGTTTGCGTCATTACGTACAAAACAAACAAACAAAAAAAGAAAATAATCTTCCGTATGTTCGTGTTTTTTGTTTGTTTGTTGTTTGTTTCGGTGTGGCCGCACGCTCGCACCTTTACCGTGCCAAAATTGTACATTTTACCGTATATGAAGTTATTCATCTTCATGATCTTCTAGTGGCCGGAATCATTACATTTTATATCTTTGAATCTGCTGGAAAAATGACAAAATGAGTGACAAAGAGACGAATTCGACAGACCATAGGCTAGTTTATTGAAATAAACGCCATCTGGAAACAGAAAAACAAGGTTCCAAAAGTCAACGGTTTCTTAACTTAGCTACGCCACACATATACACGTATAAATATAATGGAGAAACGGACGCGATTACAGTACATCTTTGGTTCTTAAATAGCCTATCATATAAATAGCGCGCTAACATGTCGTACTTACACCAGACATCGCTCGGCATAGGAAAGGTGCGAACGACATAGTTTTCACATCTCCGACCATAGAATATATACATTTAGGAATAACAAATACACGAGGAGGGAATTCGTAAAATCGGTGCAAAGAACGCGAAAAATAGACAATTTCTGTACGGTGCTCCCGTACCGGGGAGTTGGCTGCTAATATCAGCTACGATTTCATATATTTTAATTACGAAAGGCGCCCTTGGCGGCACGATCCTTCGCAGAAGGAAGCAAACAAAAATATTCAGATAAACTTTCTTGGAAAGTCGCATCTGCAAAGACCTGCCCGGTTAACCGCGCCTGGGGCCGATTAACCAGCTGGCTTTTAGGCGAGTGGGAAGAGGAATGCTGGGCAGAGGCGCCCCCTGACTACTAACTACCGTGCCTGAGCAGTGACTATATATAATTTGCGAGATTTAACGACGCCAGAGGCAGCTAAAGTCAAGTTAACGACAGCGAACGTTCACTCGGCAGAAATCCTCCGACGGTGTCCTGGAGAAACAATACCCTTATCAAATTCCCAGCTCATCTATGGTGGTTTATGTTCAATATTAAAGATAAAGAGTGCGACCTTACGCCAGAGCTGGTATCACGCGACGGTTTCATCGAATAATTAAGTTCCACTGGAGGAAAATTTTTGTCATTAGAAAGAATAAACGGTCACGTGAACCCGGCATATGACGAAATCTGCATGTAATATCCAACATCGACCAAAGTCCGAGTACCGAGCACATACTTTGAGCGCAAAGTTACGTACTCATCCGTGGATGAAACAGAGGAACATTGTTGCTAAATTTATTAAATTATATAGCTTTGTTTCTAGAATCAAACTTATGTAATAATTTTAGAAGTAACATAAGTTTTCAGAAACAAGTGGCTGCAATTAACAATATGAAACTTCCAATACGTTTCATCCATTGAGGACTTATCCACAAATTATTCTACAAATTGCTGATATTAAAAGCAAAATGAATCCTGAGCAAATGCCTGACTTGGCATATTACGCAAACATGTGCGTCTTAAACTCATTAATTTCAAGGTTTTCTTGATCAGATAAAAAATGTGTTTAGTACTCCTTTCTCAAGAGTTAAGGTACATGTAGGTATACGCATCAAGGAAATTAAAACGAAGCTTTCTGAAACTAGAAACTCCCATTTCAGAAAACCGTTTAATGCGTGGTTCAGAAACTTGCATTCCAGATTCAGAAACAAAGTTGCAGTTTATGTTTCCCTGGTGTGATCCGGCCCTTACATTGATCATTATTGAGAGAAGAATGCCAAAACATCTTTTTGTTCGTAAAGTATGTGCTCGAGTGAACTCGTCAAGTTGTACTGTACAAGTCTAACATCGGTGTTCCTATAAATCTATGGAAAAATTTCCAAAGAACGTACATTACAAAATTCGCGTGTTCAGCCGCCATCTTGACATTAAGTCATGAGAATAATGCTCGAGTGAACAAAGAGGAGCCCTGGCCTACGTCACAACAGTATTATACATGTAACACACCCGTAAAAACAACCTCTCGTTAACAATGGTGCACCGGGATGAACGACAGACGATGACATCTTCCTCAAAAACATGGGCAAGCTTCACGTGCTAGCTTAGAGAGTATACATTACTGGGTTGCCTGTAAGAAGACACTAAACGCTAATTGGTCAACAATAACGTCACTTGCGAGAAACGCCGCCAGGTGGCAGGTGTTGTTCTTCGTATCTCTTGCACGCTCACAATCAATTGGCCAACAAGAGCACTGCCTTATGAGCTCATGCACGAGAAAAGCACGTGCAGCCAATGGCAGTAGAGTATGTGGTATATTCGTCTTGAAATTTATTAAAAACAGAGGCAACTGAAGGCTATTTACTTTTCTCGTGAAAGAGCTCAGAAAACTTTGCTCAGACAGTTTGCGTCAGAGGTGAGCTCGGGCTCAGCGAGCCGAGCGAGGAGGCATCAGTGGGCCATGGCTAGTAGAAACCACTGGATGGCGCCACCAGTGAGTGTCATCCCCAAGACTGTTTGCGAGTTTAGTTTGTGAACATGCTTGAAATATTTCTTGAAAAAGCCAGTTAATGGATTAAGAGCATAATATTGTCAACTGGAAATTCAGCAAACTTAGTTTTACGTTATTCTCAAGATACTGCAATAATTTAAGAAGATTGCACATTTCGAAAGCTAGGTACAAATTTAGATCAGGAATAAATAATTTGTAAAGTTTTCTCAACACCAAGCTTGCTCTACATACAACAATTTTGACATTATGGTAAGTTTGGTAACCGTGTTTGGGGTACAGGCGTCCAACACACAACCGAGGGCGCTAGTTGCTGGCTGTTTACAAACTCCGAGCTAAACGTGGCATGTTCTGAAACTGTAAACTCAATCTTTACCGAAACATCATGACACATATTACGAGGAGGGAATTGGGAATTTTCGGCTTCAGAAAGACACGAATCCAAACACCTGCGGGCTTTGTAAGCAACGGCAAACAGTTTAAATGTTTGCATTCGCTGTGTGTACCATTTCAGAACATGACCATTTCAGTCGCCAGGTGTTCACGAGGCATTAAGCCACCGCGCCATTTGTTAAAGAACAATTTATAAACTATGTATATTGTACACAAGGTAGAACAGGTACACCGAGGGATAATACAACTTCCGCAGGTCAACAGAATAAAATGCAATTCCAATGAACAGAAATGGAATAAATTACACGTGAAAATAATGCAGGCTTCTGAGAAAATATAACATCGTGAGGACGTCTCTTGACCACCGGCGAAACATTAAATGTTCCGAACGGCTTCTGGTCGAGACGTGCGCACAGTCTAAAATCATCAGCACACGGATAAAACTTGCTACCAAAGGTCTAAATATTTGCCAGAAGAGCGAGTGATGGCAAAACAGGCGTAAGAGATGTGCCGTCCAGTACTCTCGTATGGGAATTTTTGATACATCTGGAAGAGTTTCACCCCATTAACCTTCCAGCAAAAAAAACCAACAATATGTTAAGTTTTCCATCAGTCTCTTGGTAACTGCAGGCGAACTTTTCCAGATGTAAATATACGTGTGACCACCACAAACGACGGTTATACCGAACGCCCTTCTGTAAAAACACTAATGGTCAGATTATCGTAAGAACATTTTGCGTCAATTTTTCTAACAATTAACATCAACACATACTTAGCTGCGAGCGTTTCTTGTTTTCAGAAAAGAACAAGAAAGGAAATCGTGTCCAACTACTCGGATTGTGCCAGACAAGATCCAGGATCGAGCACAAGTGTAATTTGGAATGTTGGCAACGGCTCGCTGGACTGGGGTCTTTCTCGAGCCATTCTGAGGCAACTCCGGCCTGGAGAATTGAGAAGGTCGGGCAAATTCAGATGGGGCCCAAGGAATATTAAAAATATAAAACCAAAAGACAATGGCGAGATGTGAAATGACACAAAAATGTAGAATCTGACCTTTCGTTCGGACTTTGTGACTCAAGCTGCCTTAACTGGATTTTTTGGCTCATGCAGATCCAATTTTTTTGGATCTTTGGATATTTTTGAGAACACTAATTCGATTCCCTCACCTCGAGGTGAGAAACGCTTTGCGCATAAATAAAAAAATGGGGGTGGGCAGCTAAAAAATTAGACTAAAATAGAGAGGACGTAAGATTTTACCACGTCCGCTTTTAACTACACCATCGAATCCTCAAATCTGATTCCACAGCCTGTGCTTACAGCACGCAAAAATGCGGCACTCCACACTTCCTCCTGGGCGTCCCAGACCACTGCGCGGTCGGACTTCAACCCCATATGGGGTTGTTAACATTCCGGGAAGCCACGCAAGCTTCGCCTAGAGCAACAACGGTGCTTGGCCGGCTGTGACAAACAGCCTTGCCACGCATGTGGCAGCACTTAAAGCAGCTGCCGCTCCGAAGAGGCCTGAGGAAAATGCATTTGGACATCTAGAGCAGGTCACCTACTCTAACCGGGCTCATTTTACATGCTCTAATTCAGACTCAGCCAGCACATCCTGCAGCAGTCGGCACATGTTGTCCAAGCCCAGCAAGTAGCCATTGTCTGGGCCAAGGTGTACTGTGGCATCGCCCATGTACCCCTCGTAGGTGGTGTGGGCAAAATCGATCATACGCACATCCACCTCAGCGTCGCCACGCTTGTAAGTTGGTGCCGAGTGATAGCCACAGTCCATGGATGATTCCAGATCGGTGCAGCTTTCTAACGTCGAGTCGTTCGACTTATCGTCCATTGCGTCCATGGCGTCAGGGTGTCCCGAGCCAAGTGTCTTGTCATGGCGCGCTTCCTCCGACGCCATATCCCAAGAACCGGATAATTCAGTTTCCGAGTCGCAGCAGCTGTCACCGCAGTGGCCCGCTTCCTCGTTGCAGCAGCCCTCATAGAGCACGAGCAGCGAGCTAGAGTAGAAGCGGAAAGAGTTGTGCTTCTCCAGAGTCTGACGCAGGCGGCGCAGCTTCTCAATCACTTTACAGATGACCTGCGTGCGCATCTTGAAGCCATTATGGAAGAAATCGTTGAGAGACTGCTTGAAACCGTCCTCGTCTAGTCTCCGTCCATAGTATTTGTCCTTGAAAAGGTACATGCCCAAGTCGGCCTGGTAAACCTGTATCAGAAAATGAAAGCAGGAATGAGATAGGGTTGTTGTTCAAGGTAATAAGTGTCAATTCCCAGGAAAAGATTAGAATTATTCCTACGTCTTAAAAAAGTCTTAAAAGTTACCTGCATGCCACACAGCCTTACTCCCAGGCTGGCTGACGTGCTGCGTTTGCATTTGTCGATGTGGCGGTGGCGCTTCTCCTCAGGAGCGTCGTCACCATGCTGCCGCGTCCCCATCTTCAGGTCCAGGATGCAGGGGCGGTAGAATTTGGAAGCCACATTTTCCAACAAAAGAAAATCTGAACGATACCGTCAAGGATACTAACAGTAGCATGTCAGACAACGGAGAAAGAATATTTTCGAAAATCAAGAATAATGGAAATTAAAATATTCTTAAAATTGTATAGCCTAATCTGGACGAGTCATATTTCAAGAGTAAAAATAGGTCTAAAAATCTATAATCCATCCTTAAAACATAAACCAAGGTTTTGGGGGCTATAACCATGCTTTCAAATAACTTGACTGTAGTTAAAACAAGTTCACGGGCTATTGCCACATTTTTAACTACTTTCAGGTTACTGAAAAATTCTTAAGAAATCCTGCAAACAATTTTGCAGGAGCAACAAGCTGAAAGAGCCTTATAAACATCGTGCTTGCCAACTTATTCTATGTTTGCATGCAGTGAGCAAACAAGCATTTTTGGAATGTGCGAGCCTGTTTATATCCAAAGATGTTTACGCCAAGTGTCATTAGGTCGGAGACCTACCGAGTCCTGAAGCTAATCGCTGGTGCTAATTCAAGGCTGTATCTTCTTGGGGGATGAAGGAGGGGGTGGGGGAGGGTAGGAAACCGATACACATTTAAAGTTTCGTCATTTCTTCTTTCAATTTCCACTTAATTTCACACGCCATTGTCAAGTTGGGCCATCAGACATCAGATTTTAAGTCCCGCACGCATCGTAACCGCAGTAGGCCTACCAGGCACATTTCAAAACATTTGCTGGTCAGCAGTGAGCATCATCACGCTGCCAGTTACAACCATTTTACGGAGATGTGAAAACGTGCCGTCAAAATTCATCACAATTCTGGCCTGCTGCCAGCTTGTTAACGTGGCATTGACGCAACTAGGAGGGTGTGGTTGGCCATCAGCAGCAACCCGTCAAAATAGATGCAAGCCGTGACGTTCACAGCCCCAAAAAGTGTCATGCGGTTACCTCGTAACCCGCACAGAAAAGCAAATTGGGAAACTGGCATTGACAAGATCACCAGCTTAGCTCAAAATAACCGAGAAAGCTCACTCCTTTCAACTCGTCAGTGCCCAGGGTTTCCATTCTACGAAATGTGTCGGTGTTGGCAACCATGGCGTTTTGTTTGGCGTTTGGCACTCAGTTGACCTTCGGGATGCCTTGTTTTCCAAAGTGGATTAGTTCAGAAATGGTAATGTTCACGGAATTAGCCGATGAGCCTTATACGGCTTCGCAAATCACCAACCCAATCACCACTTAGGCTTAGGCTCACGAGGCTATGGCGCCAAAACAATCCAAAGTGGGCTGATCAGATCAGACCAGTCACGTGGTAGGGTGACAGCCCCGCCTTGCCAACCTTAGAAGCAAAAGCCAAGTAGAAATTCCAGCAACATCGATGCCATAGTGGAAACTCTTTGGCAAATTAGGCATTAGGATGACTAAAATTTCACCATATGAAATGGTTTTTAGATTTATTTCAAGGTTCCCCCAAAAATTTCATTTTCAACTTTTCTGACTTTTCCAGATTTTTAAACAAATTTCCCAAACCAATGACAATGTCAAAATTGACATAAGCTAGTGTTATCATCGATTTTGCAAAATCGACACAAGCAACTTTACTTGACAACTTCGAAGAATTGTAAAAATTAACGAAGAAAAATTTGACGAAATTTGACGAATTTGCATTCGGAAAAAATAGAACCTTCGGAAAATTTATATTCTGAAAAGATAGAGAATTTTGAAAATTTGTCCTTGGAATCTGTGACAAATTTTACAAATTTCTCCTCGGAAACTGTCGCTGATTTCGTAAATCTCACCTCGGAAACTGTAAAATAATTCGGCAAATGTGCACTCGGAAAACCTCTGAAATTAGTGAATATCTTCCCAATTTGTACCGGAAAAATGGATCATGAGCTAACCACGTGGAAACATTAATTTTGGATTCTGACAACATTAATACCTTCAATTTCCCTAACTTTCATAAAACAGAATCACGTTCTTATTAGATAACTGTATCTGTATATCTTGGCATACAAAATGCCAAAAAAAACTGATCATAATGATGGAAAAGGATACAGCTTTCATTAGGGTTTTCGCCTCTAGAGTTTTCGCACTTATCAATTAGCCTGGACAGTCTAGGCGACTCTTCGGGGATGACCTTGACGCTGAAAACAAGACAAAAGAAAAATTAGATCAACGGCATTTCAACTCAGCAGTTCTCCAATGAATTTTACCAGCACTATGGGGAAATCTGACAGCTCAAGATGCTAAATCAAAGTAAGTCAAAGTAAATTACTCGGATTAATGGATGTGCTAACAACAACGGTTTCGCACCTTCTTGAAACATAGGATTCTGGACCAGCTCCATAAAATTCGACTTATTTATAAACCGGTGCAGGGGTTAATCGTAGTAAGAATTTGGCCATCGGGAAATCCATCCATTCATCAATCAATCAATCACTAGTTCACCCCATGGTTAATTAACTTATTTTGGAAACCCGAATAATTGGGGCCAACGGAAACGATCCATCATCCACAACCTAGGCTGCAGCAGGCAATGCACGGAATGAAGATGGCGCCAACCTACCCATGGCTACCTACTGCAACAACCTCCTCCGGAATCACTTTTGGGCGACAAGAGGAGCCTCGAGCTAAACAAATAAAATTCGACTTCGTGAACAGTAGATGCGTATTTACCAAAGCTTTTCAGAAGATACCAAAAGCAGTGTAAAAATGGAAATCCAGGCTTATGTTTAATTAAAACATTTAGGAACCACGTGTGAGTTCTTAAAACGCTTCGGATAACTTAAAGAGAAGTGATGCCCTTGCCAGATTTTCCAGCTTCGGTACATTGAAGCCCTCTATATTAGCGTGTAATTTTGACACAGGCATAATACTAGCCAAGAACAAAAACTTAAGAATCAGCACTTAATAAGCACAACAATAAACATGGCCTTAGCCAAAAATAAGCTCAATGCGAAGGCTGTCATATCAGTTTTAGATTAAAACTATTCGACAGCCATTGCCAAAATAGAACCATGATATAGGGTGCTCAACATATTTTCAAACAAGATAAACATAAACAGCACTTTGCGAACAAAGTAAATACCACGGAGAAATGGCAAATGAACATAAAAAGGCCAGGAAAGGAATAGGAAAACTAAAAATGTAGGTCGGTAGAAGGGAAAAAGGAATGAAAATGCTCGTTTCGTGGCTATGTCCAGGTATGAACAACCTTACCTGCTGCAAAAAGCAAGGCACGCACAGGCCGCACATCCCAGTTTGAGTGAACATTGTGCGGTTTCAGGGCAAGTGTCTGAAAGGTGCAAAAGAACATTTTGTTTTTCCGTGTTTTCCGAGGGCCCGGCCTGCTCAGCTCCTCTCTCTCAGGTCTCTTCAAAATGAGCAAAAACAAACCGTTCTTTTGGCGGCACCATAAGACAGAAGTAGACTAGCGGAACCAAGGTCTCCTTAGACCATGCCTTGCCATGCGGCAGACAGCTCTTACAGCAGCAACTACGATTTGAGCAATAAGGCCATTTACGATTTGGGAAAATCTAAGGCAAAATGTAAGAACAAAAAAGTGCGGGGCTTATGTGTGGTAGGGAGGGTTTGGAAAACCTTGTGTCGCCCTGACTTGGCTCACCTTAGGCATTTCTTGACCGATTTATTTTTGGGCTTGCTCTCCGGTACCATCTTGGAGCTGGATGGAGAGACATTGCGGAGCGTCAGGAAATCGCTGTCTCGCATCATGCCGACTTGTATTACACCTAAAAGAAAGAAACAGATCATCACGTTAGAACTGCTAGACACTTCAACATGTTTCTTAAAACTACGACAAGATCATTTATTTAAGCTTGGATTTCTGCCTATGTACAAGATTTTTCTCAGTTTTCAGAACTTGGCCTGCCATGCCCTAGAATCAATGCCAAAGAGCAGCTGCTCATGCATCATTCATAATGATCAGAGCAAATATCTATTTTGTCAAATTCAAGACCGAATGTCATAACAGCAAAAAATCAAACTCAAAATGCATCAACGAGCTTGTTTCTGCAATCCTCTCAAAGAGCAATCGAGCGAAAATGCTCCATCTTGCCAAGAACAGGGTTTCTGTTTATTATGCACTCTGCTTGACATATATAATCGGGCCACTTGGGTGCACCCAGCCATTCTTCTGGCAATGTGGGTCACTGGGGCTAACCTATACATTAGTGGCAAGCCATCTACTGCATATCCCCGGATGCCGGGGCCTGGCTAGCAGAAGACATCCCTACAGAGGTAGCCGGAAGAGCAACCCAGTTTTGTTATTGGAAAAAAACCAAAAAACGATGCAGGCCACGTGACTAGAGCAATTACTCCCAACCATCATCACAGTAGTCCACTTTCGATTTGGAACGGGCTGAGGAAGCCAAGCAGATATTACGTTTTCAATCGATTGTAAACAGGAAATCGGTGTTTACGCAGGGCCTTCAATGCCTCAGCAGCCCATCAATGCCACGACATTTATGGAACATTGCGGCATACCTGTGCAAGCGGAAGTTGTTGGAATGCATCCATCTTTTTTTTTCTGTGTTGGCTTTCCTGCCCGTGCCACAAATTAATCTGGCTTTAATAAGTAGTGGCGGTGCCAAAAGTCGACACGTGACCCAGCGTAAGGTTTTAAAACTGATGGACGACAACCGCCTGAAAACCTAGTTTTGCCAAGAAACTGGAACATTC
Source organism: Megaphyllum sjaelandicum (assembly GCA_034698745.1). Taxonomy (NCBI): domain Eukaryota; kingdom Metazoa; phylum Arthropoda; class Diplopoda; order Julida; family Julidae; genus Megaphyllum; species Megaphyllum sjaelandicum. Next base: position 1,450 of record JAQGBX010002804.1, on the reverse strand, counting down.
CCAGCAGTACGTTTTTCAAAACATGACCAAAAGTCACCAAACAAAAATGTTTCCATGAAATCGAAGCCAGACTTTCAAATGTAATTTTATATTAACAAAACGAAACATCTTTAAGTGGTCGGAATCAATAACGATCGAATGGTCGTGAGTTGGGTTTATAATTCGTAATTTTATATTGGAACAATGCAATCATTGACTATGCATGCAAAGCTATTTTTAATAGTTTCAAGAGTTCCAAAGCACTTTTTCAAGAGATCCAAAGCAGTTTTTCAAGACTTCTAAAGCACTTTTTAAAGACTTCTAAGACACTTTTCCAAGATTTCTAATGTGCTTTTTCATTGCAGATGCCAAAGTTATAAAAAAACAAACTGAATTGCCTAGAGGGGCTTGAAAGCCACACTGAAGCTTTAGGAATCTTACTTTGACAGTCAGGCAATCACATGGACAAAAATCGACACGCTAAAATGGTTTAAACAATTCACTCCAGGTTATCAAACGAATCCATGCATTCCTTTCGTCCATGTGACTTAAAGAATGCCAAAGTACAATTCGTAAAGCTTCTGTTCTGAGCTCCTCACTACCTCTCAAATTCTTCCACATGGGGCGTTTTCTCGCAGCCAACGCCTAACAAATTAACAATTAATACGGTAAAGTCAGTCCCACCTTAATGTTTTTCACACTGCCTCGTTAGTATTGCCACCTGAGATTTTATCAGGGTGAAAACATGCCTGCAGGACGTTCGCACCACCAATCCGGCTTTGTTTTCAAGTTCACCGAGGGTTCCAAAACAAACAATGCAGTTTTTCGACCCCCAAATCAAGAATTAAGCGTGTACCACTTGCACAATCCACTCAAGTGCTTCAGCAATCATATCGGATTGTTCCTCAATGTCGAGCAATCGCGTTTGATAAGAAAAACAGCGAGTTGGTAATCTAAACCATCCGGGTGTACCTTTTTTTCAACTAAAGTTAAACAGACCGAACCATTCCAATCTTATCTTACATTTTCAAAAATAAATTATCCTTGCTTGGCAAACCTAACGTCAGCTTGACCACGAATCGGAAAGTGGCGAGAAAGGAGCACTATTAATAATTGGAATACAATTTTTCAATTTGTAAGACTACAGTTGAAGATGATGCAGGTCTTGACGAATGAATGGATGGCAATTTGTCATGTCTGTCATCCCGCAAAGGTTACGTTGCCCTGGAGTTGAGTACTTGTAATGGAAAAGGTAAACTGTGATAATCTACAAGGTAGTCAGCAAACTACAGTATATTATCATCTTCCTCAATTCAAACGAATGCATTTGAAATGCATTTGTTCAAAATGTAATCGTCAATGCATATTTTTTTTCACTGTGGCCACACAACTTACATTTTCAATTTCCCTGACTTTTCCCTGACTAAAATCCAAAATTCCCTGACCAAAACTTACTCGTTAATGCATATCA
>JAQGBX010002803.1:0-19111 GCA_034698745.1 Megaphyllum sjaelandicum | reverse complement strand
TCGCCATTTTGAGCAGTTGCTCTGAAATGTTATCATTTGTGTTGAATTTTTGCAAGACAAGTCATCTTCATTAAATGGATTTATTTCTTAAAGGAGTCGTTTGCAACCCCATGTTCTTTGGTGTTTTTGTCTTCTCATATCACCAGCTACCTACCCTAGGAATTTGTCAATGCTTTACCGGAACACCCTGTATATACAGGGTTTCCCAAAACCTGGAAAAGTCAGGGAAGGATGGTTTATTTTGAAAAAGTCAGGGAAATTCAAAGCAGTCATGGCGATCTAAGTTTAATACTTCTAAAAAACTTGCAAAAATGTTCACGTTTTCAGAGTACAAATTTGCAAAATTTTCCACGTTTTCTGAGTACAAATTTGCAAGATTTTCCACGTTTTATGACTACAAATTGTCAAAATTTTTCAAGTTTTCTAAGCATTAATTTTTAAAATTTTCTACGTTTTCTGAGTAGAATTTTTCAAAATTTTTAAGCGATTTCCGTGTGCAAGTTTTTAAAATTCTCTTAGTTTTCGGAATACAAGTTTTTTACATTTTCCGAGGATAAAATGGCAAAATTTCCCACTTTTTCCAAGCAGTAATTTTCAACATTTTCTGAATGCAAAAATTTGTATGTTAATTTTTAAATCACCGTTAGTAAATTAAAAAAAATAATTTCCAGTGTCAATTTTTTACGTTGTCATTGGTCAGGGAAATTTTTTTAAAAACCTAGAAAAGTCACGGAAGTTGAAAATAAAATTTCTGGGGAAACCCTGATAAATGGCGTGGAATTTTAAAATTTCTGAAAGATAAACGTGTTTGCCATTGGTATTTCAAACAAATAGAGGAACATTCTATTTACGCACATTCTATTTTAAGAAATGTTTGTGTGGTTCCCACAGGTTCGTAAAAACGCTCGTCTATCGTACTTCTTAATAAAAGTAATTTTCGTTTAATAGATCGATTAAACCCCCTTCCCGCTTTGTGTCCGGTCAATCTGACCAACCTCCCCCATTCGGACTTCTGAAACTTAAAAAAAAATTGTATTTTAAAAGTTTTGCAACTTTGTACTCGAAAAACGTAAATGTTTTACTCTGAAAAGGTTGAGAATTTTGCCAATTTGTCCTCAGAATGTGTTGGCAATTCTGCAAATTTCTCCTGAGAAACTGTTGAAAATTGAACAAATCTGTACTCGAAAACAGTTGCTAATGTTGAAGATTTGTACTTGGGAAAACGTGAAAAATGTTGCAAATATTTTTCTCCGGGAAACTTGAAAACGTTAAAAAATTTGTCTTCGAGGAAAAGTGGAAAAAGTTTTAAAGATAAAAAAGTTGAAAATTTGTGCAAGTGAATGCTCCAGAAAAATGAAAAATTTTCATATTTGTACTGAGAAAATTTGAAAGTTTGCAAATGTACTCTAATCAAGCTTTTAAGTTCACTGGGACTGGGGGTTCCCTATTTACTGACTTTTACAATTTATAACACATCACCTATGCGATATTGCGCTCAATTTCCATTTTTACTCTGGGAACTGATTTTATCTGGCATTTTTTATATCAAGTGGACGTCCGGATTGGCCATACTCCCTCCCTCCCGCTGTCCATATCGTGTCCGTGACTCAACTTATCTCCCCTTACCCTCTACATGAGGACGTCTTTTTTGAATGGCCCCTTATTGAAATTAAAACATTTTTTTAATTTGATCAACGGGTGCTTACGCGGTTAACTCTCTGTTGGGTCCTTTTCGGTAATTTGGGTTGGGTCCTTTGGCCTCCGTCCTGTATCTGGACTTGAACTGATGATCTTCTTGAGTCCACGTACTTTTAGAGCACCTAAAATTTGTCCAATAAAAGTGAATAAGATTATGACACGTGGTTTCAAGATTCTTAGTAGAAATTACACAAATGCGAGGATGGAGTGGAGCACACCGAATCAGAAATCAGACAGGATTAAAGGCATCCAAGGTGAAACGGGTCGCTAAGGGGTCGAAGGTCAAAGGGGTCAACAACGTAGGTGGGGATAGAAAAAGAGGGTGGTAAGAGCAGGGGCACACTAAATCCGACAGGATTAAAGGCATCCAAGGCGAAAGGGGTGGCTAGGGGTGGGGGTCAAAGGTCTAAGGTCAAGAACGTGGAGAGGGATAGAAGAAAAGGGCTTAAAAGAGAAGGAGGGAGCACACCGAATCAGACAGGATTAAAGGCATCCAAAGCGAAAGGAATCGCTAGGGGAACGGGGAATGGGGGTCGAAGGTCAAAGGTAAAGAACGTAGAGGGAGATAGAAGAACAGGGGTGGGAAGAAGAAGGGGAGCACACCGAATCAGACAGGATTAAAGGCATCCAAGGCGGAAGGGGTCAAAGGTCAAGAACGTTAAGGGAAATAGAAGATCAAGTCGGATGGGAGGAGGAGGGGGCTGCACACCAAATCAGACGGGATTAAAGATATCCAAAGCGAAAGGAGTCGCTATAGGGGGAGGTCAAAGGTCAAGAACGTGGAGGGGATTAGAAGAACAGGGGACGCACACCGAATCAGACAGGATTAAAAGCATTCAAGGCGGAAGGGGTCGAAGGTCAAAGGGTGAAGAACGTGGAGGGGGATAGCAGAAGAGGGATGGGAAGAGGATGGGGAGGGAGCACACCGAATCAGACAGGATTAAAGGTATCCAAGGCGAAAGGGGTCGATTTTGGGGTGTTCGAAGGTCAAAGGTCAAGAACTCAAGAAGAGGGGTGTCGGAAGTGACGCATTTCATTGGACCACAGACGATGGGGGTGGGTGGGGGTTGGACCACGACGATGTAGAAAAATGAAAACAGGTGTTACTGACATAATAATGTCTTTCGGTTCCTTTTGGCTCCTCCTAACGGGAACTGCAGGAGGCTTGGACAGACTGTGAAAAGGACCACGAGAGGGCGAAGCATGAAGAAGCGCAAATGAATTCATTAATCGTTCAATAGAAGGGTGTCAGGTGCATAATTTTTTTTAGATAAAAACACAAAGAACTAGGGAACATTTGGAAATGCATCGTCAGGTTGCGCCATGCCACGTTAAAGTTAATCGGCGTTCAACGGACATTATTTGCAATATTGCAATGAAAAGAATTTCCAATGGACATGAGTGTGAAAAAACAAATAAAATCTTATTTTGAAAAATTTATTTCATGAAGTAATAATATCTAAAATTTAGATTTTAATCCATATGTCCAACGTATTCATAGTTCGGTCATTACAAAGTGTTTTGTTTTTTACCTAGCTAAGATAACCATTATAAGGAGCACGGTGCAACATATCAAAATTATCCATATTGACATAAAATGCATTTTATTTTTAATAACGGCTTGGTCACAGCCGCCATCTTGGGAGTCTGTGGCCAAGCCGTTATTAAAAATGAAATTATATGCAGGCGTTAAAAAAATGCATTTCATTAAGTATTTCCATGTCGCAAAATTCATTTCAAAATGTAACTTTTGTCTTGTTTTAAAAAATGGGTTTCAAAAATAAAATTGCATTACTTTGAAATGCAATTGAGTTGAAATGCACTTCATTAAGTATTTCTATGTCGCAAAATTAATTTCAAAATGTAACTTTTGTCTCGATGAAATGCAATTCACTTAAAAGCGAATGAATTTGTACTTGGTGATTTGCATTTCGAAACAACTCCCACGCACGTAACTCGACAAAATTATGCAATTCCTCCCATCGATCGTTAAATTTCCATGGAACTGGACGATGATGCAACTCATCGATCACAGCGTACGAATTGAAAACGTTTGCATACCTGTTCAGTTTGCTTTGCAACGCGGCTTCATTGTTGGCCAGAAATCCTGCGATTAAAAAGATACAAATTAGTTACGAATTATCATCGAATCTTAAAAATGAATGGGAGAATCACGTAGTTAAAGTCTATACAATAAGGCCAGTCTAGGATTTTTTAAATCCTTTTTAATCCTTTTTCAAATTTTTTGAGACAAATTTATTTTCATTCACTGGCACTGCCTCAGAATTTTTATAAGTTCTGGCAACCAACCTAATCTCAAAATTTCCAAAGCAATTCCAACGAACCAACAGTGCCGTACTCAAAATACATTCTTTTTCTACTTTTTTCCAAGTTCTTGAACTTGATTCACACTGTTGCGGTTCAAATAAATTTTCTGTTACAGGCCGTGCTTCTAACTTTTTCAAGTTCCAAGAATGAATTCCCCTCCTACCATATGGCATTTAATTGCTGACTGTAGGGTACTGAGTTGAATTGAATTAAATTACATTAACTAAAAATTGATGCGTGGAGAATTTCTGAATTTAAATTTCAAAATTCCTAGTGAGTCACCTTTGCGATGCGTAATTGATGAGTAAATGTATTGAAAATAGGGTGTTTTCTCTCGCATTGTACAGGTGAAGAGGGTGTGTAGATAGAGGTCCATAAGGGAGTCATTTGAGATGGGGAACCTATGGGCACAGACATCAAACAACGGAGATATTGGCGATTGTAGAGGAGATGTTAGAGGACCTGCCGTTAGCCTTGTTCAGAGACACGTGGTTTAAACATGACGGCTGCCCGGCTCATTGGGGTGTCGACGTCCGAGCGTACCTAAGTGAGAGGTTCCTGGCAGTTGGATGGGCCGCGGTAGTCCTGTTGCGGGGACAGCAAGATTTCCGGACCTGACATCGCCTGATTTTTTCTTATGGGGTGCAATGGAACAAATGGTTTATGAAACCCTTGTTGACAATAAACAGGACCTCATTGCTCGCGTTGTCATGGCTGGTGAGCACATAAGGCAAAGCCCCAAAAAGTTTGTGTACATGCGAGGATCCCGGGTGACCCACATTGATAAATGCATTGAGTAAAATGGTGGCCAATTTGAGTACCTTTTTTATAGAGGCGATTTGGACCCTCTACACACCCTCTTCATCTGTACAATGCGAGAGAAAAGAGACTATACTTTATTATTATTTTATAATTTATGTACGGTAATTAAAATTCCCATCGAGAATGGCCTACTGGTAGATCAATTTAAGGACAAAAAATAGCATTTAGTATTGACTCTGTATGGTCATCATATGTGTCTAAGAACGGTCTCTACTTCACTAAGGGCCAGTTGCATCAACAGAGGTTAAAAATAACGTAGGGTTAACCTACTGCGCAATTCTAGGTTAACTCACCATTGTTTTGCGCATAAGCACGGGTCAGGGAAAAATGAAGAGAAAAAGTTAATTAAGCCAAAAGCAGGGTTAACCTCTGTAGAATCTAGGAAATTGTGAATGCTACGCAACCTAGCTGGTCACTCAGACAGTTTAAGCCAGGATGCGCAACACGGCAGCATTAGATAAAGAAAGTGGGGGTTAGTTCCCACCTTGGAGAGAGTTAATTAGTGCAACACAACCATCTAACCCAAAGGTTAATTTGTGGTCAAATTTTAACCTAAGTTGGTGCAACTGGCCCAACAATAGTCACAATACAGTATTATCTAACGACAAGTGCTACGAAATGACCAATGTCCGAAATTAAGTATATCGGAGCGGGACTTACCCTCTTTATGCGGGCCATCGGTCTCATTTTCAGCCCTTCTGGCTTCGGATCCTAAGTTTCTGGTTGATTGCAAAGCGACACAAAAAATAAAAAATAAAATAAAAATTAAAGTTCAAATAAAAATAATTCCGAAAAGAAAAACCAAGAAAGCAGCGAACGTACACACAAACATACATACGCGATCCAAATGGCGCCATCGTTCAGCGGCATCGTCAGGTGACGCTGCGAGCTGCTGAACGGGGGCGCCATCTGAAGCGAGATATCCCATCCCTGCTGTTGAAGTGACACAACTCAACGTTACTCGCCGAAACTATGGTAACCTCGGACTTGCCATTTTTACCGGAAATAGAGCTCATTTTGCTCCGTCTTGACTCGTAAATTTACATATCTTTGAGTTATGTTAACGCAGCAAGACTTCAATAATCTCAAAACAAAAAGCCTTTGGTCAAGTATATGAAAGTCCAACCACTTAAAAGATAAACGGAGTTTTTTTTGCGGTACGGGACTCCGGAGACTGTCCGTTGTGACAACGATCCCTAATTCCTGTCGGTGGTTCTGGAACAAGCCGCCTACAGGGCAATTTTTGAGTTGTGTCAGTTCTGTAGCGGAAGTAGTGCGATATACAGTGAAGCCATGCGCCAGATTAATGCCCGTTTTTTTGTACGACAATTTGAAAAGCTTTTACGTTCAGGCCGGGGCAAACAACTTCCGACTCACCCCGCAGTCTCGTCGAGAGTACAGGGTGCGTCATTAATTGATACTCGAATTTTAAGGTACAGGGTGTCTCACCTTTCGTCGGCCGCTTTCATGTTATTGAGGAGGATCATGGCTTTGTCCTCGTCAAAATGGACGCTTTCCAAGGCTAAGGTAAGAATGGCGGCCGGGACTCCTTTCACCTTCTCCAGCATCCGGGCCCTCGCTGTGCGATACAAGTTTAGAGGTCAGCGGGGGATGGTCAACGATCACTTAATTTCGGACATTGCAGCGAAGCTCGCTTTCGGGCGATGCCCCCTCACAAAGTGTTAACCGTGCAATGCTCGTCTGACGTGCTAGTTTGCCCCACTTACCAGGAGCAGCTTCTTTTTTGGGAAAGGGGAGGGAGGGGGGTATTGTCCACTTACTTTTCTGTTTATCGGCTTCCGTGAGCCTTCTAGGCGGCGCCACCGGTCTGTCCTTGTCCGGCGTGGACTTGGGTCTTAAGGCGTCCGCCCTGGACACCCACGATGACGTCGAGGGGGGCTGGTGGGCGGCGCTGGCCGGACGGACGGGTGGGGTGTCCACCTTGTTGTAGCCCATGGTCTTCAACTCCTCCATGGCCGTCTGCACATTGTTGTCGGCACTGCCAGAATGAAAAATTAAACGGTCAATTCTCGTAAAATAAACTTACCAACTAATATCGAAATCCTCGTCCCAATTTATTTCCTTCAGACTTAGAAAACCTAAAAAACCTGGAAAAGTCAGAAAACTTATTAAAGACCTGGGAAAGTCAGGAAAGAATAATTTATTTTGAAAAAAATCAGGGAAATTCAACGCAGTCATGGCGATCCAAAATTAATATTTTACAAGGTTACCTCAGGGCCCATTTTCGGAGTAAAAATTTGCTAAAATTGTCTACATTTTTAGAGTACGGATTTGAAAAATTTTCCATGTTTTTCTTGAACAAATTTACACAATTTTTCACTTTTTCTGAGTATTAATTTGAAAAACTTTCCACTTTTGCCGACTACAAATTTTCTACGTGTTCCAAGTACAAATTTAAATTTTTTTCACGTTTTCCGTGTACAAAATTGCAAAAGATGTCCACATTTTTTGAATACAGATTTTAAAAATTTGCCACGTTTTCCGAGTACAAATTTGCAAAATTGGTCACGTTTTTCAAGTACAAATATGTACAGTTTTTCACGTTTTCCGAGTACAAATTTGCATAATTACTCACTTTTACTGAGCACAAATTTATAACATTTTCCGAATACAACATTTTCACATTTTAAAAATTTTCACGCAATTTTTTTTTAATTTTTAAAAAAAGTTCTATGTTAATTTTCATAATTTTCGTTAGTAAATTTAAAAAAAATTACTGTCCATTGTCAATTTTGGCAAATATGTAAATTTTTCACGTTGTCATTGGTCAAGGAAACTTTTGTAAAAACCTGAAAAAGTCAGGGAAATTGAAAATGAAATTTCTGTGAGAGCCATGTTCATCATTTGAGAAGAATTTCAACGATTTTTTTAATTGTGTCATTTCTGAAGTGGGTATTGATAGGATTTTAAGCACATCATCTACGGCCTTAATTTTTTCCAGCAACATTTTGCACTCACTTGGACAGGACGTCCAGCAGGAAGGTCTCATCAACCCCGGGGTAGATCCGTCTCAAATAGCGCAGCTTTAACTTGGGCGAGTGCGAGCCGGGGGATCCCCTGAGAGGGAACCCGTCTGGTGGGATAGGGGAGTAGTTGTTCCTGTAGGCGGGGTGGACGTAGGCGGTGGCGGGCGGGGCGATCTGCTGGTGGGTGACGGCGGCGGGAGGTTGCGGTGGTCCGGGCTGGCTACGGGGCGGCACCTGGTAGTGGGGGTAAGGTTGCGAGGCCGAGTGGGGGGGCAGCGCCCCAACGCAGCCATAGTGGTCGCTGCGCGGATGTGGCTTTGGGCTCTGATTATAGAGACGCGAAGCCGTTGCGTAGAACGAGCTTCCGGTTCCGTACGACGAGTAGGGGTAGAGCTGGGGCGCCGCCGAGCGCTGCGGATCAGGAGTGCCTCCTCGGTAGGGTGGCGACGAGCCGTACACCAGGCGCCCTGGGGGACTGGCCGAGCGATCGGTCACCTTATTCTTGACGAACACGTCGTGCACCACGTTGTAGAAGCGGCTGGGGGGCTGTGGAGAGCCGCTGGTCAGCCGGTCCTCTTCGCCATACCAACTGGGCATGGGCGAGTAGGAGCGAGGGGGCGTGCCGGACGACGGCGGGTAGTATGTGGTGGCTGGAACCGGATGCTGAATCGGCACCGGAAGTGGGAGGGGAATGGGAACCGGTAGCGGGTGGGGTACCGGAACCGGATGCGAGTGCTCACGGGGCGGCGCCGCTGGCTGGATGAAGCGGGTCTTGGGTGAAGAATTCTTTTCGGTGATCATACCGCTGAGGGAGTAGCGCCCCTGCAGGGGTACAAAGGGCCTTCCAGTGATGCGGGGCGATCCGCCCATAGAGCCGGCCTCGAAGCCGACGCCCTGCACGAAGCGACCCGGGTAGTAGCTGCGGCCGACAGGGGCCGGGGATCCGGCGGCGGTCTGGCTGGCCGTGGGGGGCGCCCCCGTTGGAGGGGGCGAGGGGTTGTTGGTGGCGTGGGAGGCAAAGCGCGACTTGCCGGCCAATGGCGAGTAGTTGGTGCGCTGGGCCGAGTTGCTCTGGTAGTAGGTGAACGGCGAGTTGGAACGGTTGTTAGTGCTGGCGGTGGTCGTCGAAGTGGGGGGCGCCGGACTCACCGGCTTGACCACCGGCATGCAGTTGACGGCGTTGTTGACCGAAGAGGAGTAGCCGCTGGTGGTGTTTGTAGTGGTGGCGGTGATAATGGCTGTGGTGGATGTGGTGGTGGTTAGCGCCGAATTGGAGTTGTGTTGGCCGGAGGAGTAGTTGAAGGAGGTGTAACGGCCTTGAACCGGGGTGTATGTGCTGCGGCCGGTGGACGTAGGGGGCGTGTAGACTGCGCGGTAACCGCGAGCGGTCAGATCGCCCATGATGGCCAACTCATTGTTGTAGTTTCTGAAAAAAATAATTTGCAGAATTGGAATATTAGGCGAATTTTTTTGCGATATGAAAAAGTATAAATTTGGAGCCAAAATTATTTTTTAATTTTTAGAAAATGAGAAAAAATTTTAAAAAATAAGAATTATTTTGCAGTCATTCTATAATATTTTAACTCTGAATAACCCCGAATTTATTTCAAATCATTTTTTATAACATTTAAAGTAAAACGAATGAATCAACGTCCTGACAAAATAATTAAGGATGGCAAGGCAATTTTTTTATTTTACAAAAATACCAATTTTGGCCTCAAAATCCCCCCAGTAATCCATTATAGTTCATTGGAATTTTTTAGAAACTTAATTAGTTTTAAGCATTATGTTAAAAATGTGATATCATTGATTTTGGTTTTTTGATAACTAAATGCAATTTTATTATCCAATTTTTCAATCAATGCATCCAATTTTTCTAAAAAAAGATTTGCAAAAATCGTTTAACGAGTTTTAATTTTTCTCAAAAAAAATTTTAATCAATGGTATAACAGTTTACTTTTTAAATCTAAAAAAAGTCCTTCATACCAAAAATATTTGTCAGTAATTTTAATAGTATCTTAATGCAAATCGAAATGCGAATTTCCAAATGTAAAAATTTAAAAAAATGAGAACACTGCACTTAATTTCAACAAAATTTACAAATTTCGAATGAGAACGTAACTCCGCACGATAACTAATACTTGAAGTACTCAAAAAAATAAAAAATAATAGAATTTGAAATACTAAACTTTTCTCTAATCATAAAATTTCAATCTTATTTCCAATAATTTCTGACAAGTTCTCAGTTTCGAATAATAATTGGAGATTGTTCCAAAAATTATACATATATTATAACTAATATTTGAATTATAAAAAAAATCTAAGAAACCATAAGTTGAAATACAAAAACTCGCCTTTAATCCTAAAATTTCAAACACGTTTCTGATAATATCTGACAAGTTGTCAGTTTTTGATAATAAATGAAGTTTGTTCTAAAAATTATATCTATCTATCTGATAACTAAATATTCAAATTACTAAAAAACTAAAAAAATTTAAAAAAACATAATTTAAAAAATTCAAACTCGTCTCTAATCATAAAATTTCAATTATATTTGTGATACTTTCTGTCAAGCTCTCAATTTTTGATAATAAATAAAGATTGTTCCAAAAATTATATCTATCTGATAACTTAATATTTAAATAACTAACAAAAATATAAAAAAACATAATTTGAAATACTAAAACTCGTCTTTGATCGAAAAATTTTAATCATGTTTCTGGTTATCTCTCAGTTTATGAGAATAAATGAAGATTCTTCAAAAAATTAAATTTATAAATTTTAGGTCCGAAAAACTCCGATGTCATTGATCTAATGTTTGTTTTAACAAATATTAAGCAGAAGACAAAGTACGGTCGTGGCCGATTTCTAAAGGAGTTAACCCAGCATTTGCCCAGAAATAACTTTGGAAAACCACGAAAGTCAAAGTCAGGAAAACCGATCCAGGAATCGAACCCGGGTCTCCCGAATGCAAAGCCTGAACGTTAAACACTCAGCCAACTTTGCTCGGCATGTATTACTTGTAATTCAAATCATATATGTATACAGTAACTAATATTTGAATTACAAAAAATCGTCTGATAATTTCTGACAAGTTTAAAATTTCAGATAATAAATGTAGATCGTTTCGAAAATTATATTTATATTTTGTAAAAAAAAGTACAAAAAGTTTACTTTTTAAATCCATTTAAATCCTTTTTGAAGTTCTCGATACTCACAACATTTTTTGTTAAATATGTGTTTTTTGGTTTTTGTTTTCGATATCGTTTTTCGGATTCTAACAAAAATTTAAAAAAACATAGTTTGAAATACTAAAACTCATCTTTAATCATAAAATTTCAATCATATTTCTGATACTTTCTGACAAGTTCTCAATTTTTGATAATAAATGAAGATTGTTCCAAAAATTATATCTATCTGATAGCTAAATATTTAAATTACTAACAAAAATCTAAGAAACCATAAAAATTGTAAAATTATAACTATCTGATAACTTAATATTTAAATTACTAAAAAACTAATTTTTTTTAAAAAAACCACAGTTTGAAATACTACAATTCGCCTCTAATCATAAAATTTCAATCATATTTCTGATACTTTGTGACAAGTTCTCAATTTTTGATAATAAATGAAAAGTTTTCCAAAAGTTATATCTATCTGATAACTTAATATTTAAATTACTAACAAAAATCTAAGAAAACATAAAAATTATAAAATTATATCTATCTATCCGATAACTTAATATTTTTATTACTAAAAAACTAAAAAAAATTAAAAAAACAATAGTTTGTAATACCAAAACTCGTCTCTAATCATAAAATTTCAATCATATTTCTGATACTTTCTGACAATTTCTCAATTTTTGATAATAAATGAAGATTGTTTCAAAAATTATATCTATCTGATAACTTAATATTTAAATTACTAACAAAAATCTAAAAAAACATAATTTGAAATACTAAAACTTGTCTCTAATCGAAAAAATTTAATCATATTTCTGGTTATCTCTGACAAGTTTTTAGTTTATGATAATAATTGGAGATTCTTTCGAAAATTAAATAAATAAACTTTCAGTCCGAAATGACTCACGAGTCTGAAATCAATTGTTTGTTTAAACAAATACTAAACAGAAGACTAAGTACGGTCGTGGCCGATTTCTAAAGGAGTTAACCCAGCATTTGCCTAGAAACAACTTTGGGAAACCACGAAAGCCAAAGTCAGGAAAATCGAGCCAGGAATTGAACCCGGCTCTCCCAAATACAAAGCCTGAACGTTTAACACTCAGCCAACTTTGCTCGGTGAATTATATATGTAATTCAAATCATATATGTATACAGTAACTAATATTTGAATTACTAAAAACCGTCTGATAACTTCTGATAATTTCTGACAAGTTCACAATTTCAGATAATAAATGTAGATCGTTTCAAAAATTATATTTATATTTTGTAAAAGAAGTACAAAAAGTTAACTTTTTAAATGCAACTTATTATATCCATTTAAATCCTTTTTTAAGTTCTCGATACTAACAACATTTTTTGTTAAATATGATATTTTTAAGGGGTTTTTTTCTATTGTTTTTCGGATGATCCGACATTTTCAACTATCCGTGCAGCTTCATTTTTCCGAACCTTCCGGTTCCGGTTTATGTAATTGTCCTAAACGATGCATACTGTATTAACGTACAAATATGCATTAAATGAGATGAAAATATTTGAATTGAAATCGGAAAAGTGCCATTGCATGCGTGCAAAGTCATTACATGAATAATTAAGGTTTTATGCAAACATGCCATGCCAAGGGACACTAAATTCCTGGTTTTATTAGGTTTTTTCCGAGGTTCCATTAGGCAACGATGTATAATTTGCACAGACGCTTATAATTGTCGACTCGTGTTTTTACAAACCTCTCATTTATAAAAGCAACATTTTACGAACTTTCGTGTTGGTTCCCTAAAAGTATTCTGGTGAGTAAGGGAAAGAGGGGTAATGGAACCATACCTGTTTTTTTTTTTAAAAAAAACAGCTTGAAACCGGATTAATTTGATAGTGGTGTACCTTAGGGGTCTATATGGGCATGTAAATCACGTGACTATTAGACTCACATAAAGTAAAAGAAGGAGTTAGTAGTATTTTTTGTTTGTTTTTGCTACTTTTCATCTAACCAAATAGGATTTAATTTATGGTAAAAAATATTATGCGTTTTAATAGGTTTGTGTAACATTTTCATATTGACAGTAAAGGGTACATTCTGAACTACTACATCAATTAATAAAATTTAATTATTTCGAATAATTGGGGAGAAATAAATGGTTATCCCTATGCGTTTAATTAAGGGTAACCAGGCCTATAGCCTAATCACCATATTAGAAAATTTTGTTATATTTTTTTCTGAATTTTTTTGTTTTCTTTTTCAATATGCAGTAGCCTACATTTTTGTTTGGCTAAAATACAAATCAAACAGAAATACATTTGAACTTTTTCACTCAAGATGGGGCGAACAGATAAAACAAAAAATAAAATCGTCATCTTGGAACAAAGAAATGCTGTTGGTTTTAATTGTTTTTAAGTTTTTTTTAAATGTTTGAAAATAACAAAGCCGGCCGTTTCTAACTGTAAAATTTATGATTTACTCCTCTTGGGTAATTATAGGCCTGTGTATGGCCTTATTACTCTGTAACTGTGGGTGATGGGGCCAAGAGATGCATTTTGCAAAAAAAATTATTTTTCTGTAAATACACGAATATTTTAGGGGTTTAGTGATCTAACTGAAAGACCACTTACAGGGTTCCCCCAGAAATTTTATTTTAAACTTCCCTGACTTTTCCAGGGTTCAAAAAAAATTCCCCTGACCAATGACAACGTAAAAAATTGAAATTTTCCAAAATTGACACTAGAAAATATTTTTTTAAAAATTTACTAACAACAATTTGGAAAATTAACATACAATTTTTTTTAAAAAAAATGAATTTTTAAATTTGTATTCGGAAAATGTTGAAAATTGGTGCTCGGAAAAAGTGAGAAATTTTGTACTCGGAAAACCGAAAGAATTTTAAAAATTTGTACACGGAAAACGTGGACAATTTTGCAAGAATTTTGGAAAAGGTGGAAAATTTTGCAAATTTGTGCTTAGAAAGGTGGAAAATTTTGCAAAGTTGTACTGAGAAAAGGTGAAAATTTTTGAAAATTTGTACTCCGAAAATGTGGAAAAGTTTTGCACATTTCTACTCGGAAAATGGACCACGATTAATCCTTGTAGAAATATTAATTTTGGGTCGCCGTGATTGCGGGTTTCCAGGTTTTGCAGGTTTTCCAGGTTTTTTAGGTCTGGGGGAACCCTGACTTAGAAAAGAAGCTTTATTTGTAATTATCAGCATGACAATCTCCTATTTAACACGCTAGATGCAATTATCCCTTAGGGAAGTTAGGGTGGCCCTATTACCCCTCTCTTCCCTATAGATTTCGCGTATTTTGATTTTCCTAATGACAATCCCATTTCGTAAGTTGCTAGGGTATTCTGTGCAGGTTAGTAAAAACGCGAGTCGACTGTCTAGTAAACACGAACTACACACACACAAACCGTACTTTTTGCACAACTGACGCAGTTCATCTTCCTGAACTGAAGGGAACAATCCTGCCAATTTCTTATAGAGACCTTCGTCGACGGGAATCATTGAGGACCTTTCCTTTAGGGGGAATAAAAATAAAACACACCCTGTAGAAAACGCACGTTCAGCACCACCTGGCGACGAGAAATGTAGGGATAAACGAAATTTTTTCTCATTTTTATCAGAAAATACACGTGTAATTTCAAAGAGATTCAAAATAAAGTAAGAAATTATGAAAAATAATTTCAGGAATGTTATAATTAATCCCAGGTGGATTAGAATTATTCCCAGAAAGATACAAAATATAATACGAAATTATTTAAAATTTATTTGAATTAATTTCAGAAGAGTTGAAATCAATTACAAACGGATTCAAATATGTTTCATAAAATATACTAACGCATCTCAGAAAGATTTGAATTAATTTTGCAATGATTAGGAATTAATTTCAATGTGATTAAAATTATTCCCAGCGAGGGAACTAATTCAAATTAATTTCTGAAAGCTTCGAATTAATTTTTAAAGACGATGAATAAACTTGATTTTAGAAATATATGAATTAATTACTGAGAGATTCAAACAATTTTTTGATAGAGTTAAACTATTTTCAGACAGATTCAAACTATTTTCAGATAGATTAAAAATAATTAAAGAAAGATTGAAATTAAATTTTAAACTTGATTAAATTATTATCCCAGAAATTCAACTCAATTTTAGAATAATTGGAAAGATTTTCAGATATTGGTTAAAATGATTTTCAGAAATTTTCAAAGTATTTTCATAGATACTTGTACTATTCTCATAAAAGAGGAAATATAGGAATCATATACATTCAGAATAATTTAAGAAAGATTGAAATACATTTCAAACTCAATTTAATTTTTTTCCTAGAAATTCAACTTAATTTCAGAATTATTCAAAAGATTTTCAGGTACGTTAAAACGATTTTCAGAAATTTTCAAATCATTTTTTCCATACTACAAGTATGAGAACAAGTATTGAAAACAAGGAGATATTTAATAGAAAAATCCAAATTATTTTCTAGAAAAACCCAAATTATTTTTTTAAATATCAAATCATTGTCAGAACAATTCATTTAATCATCTGAGAAAAAAATTCATAATATTGTGACCAAAAATTAACATTTATGTAAGACTAATTAAATCATTATCATAAAAATTTAATCCTTATCATAAAAATTGAAACTCAAATTTGAATCATATTCGTCGTACAAATTATCGTCACAGAAATTGCAATCATTTTCTAAAATTTCAAATAATAGTCAGAAAATGTAAGTTATTTCAGTACAATTTAAGTAAGTGGGCTGAAATTTTTTTTCGTTAATCTCACATTTCGTCGCGCTAACATTTTCGGAACTCTAAATATTCATAAATTTGTCGCTTTCCATCGATCGCGACAATGGCCATTAAGAAAATATCGTAAAAACGGAAAATCCGCATATATAGAAAATTTTCAAAATGTCAAGGTTTCAACATCCATTTTGAGCACGTAAACACAGGGGGTGGAATATACATGTAAATGACACTTTCATGCCTCATCACTCCATTTCATTAGCCGCACTTATCATCCAATCTTCCAGTATGTACTTTACACAGGACAACAGAAAACCAAATATTCGGGAAATTTGCACGGATTATTAAGAGATGGGATAAATTTCGGGGGGTAGTAGGGAGCACTACGTGATGCCAATTTTTCATTAAACTTAAAGTTTTAAAAGTTATTAAAGTTTCATTAAAGTTATTAAACCAACATCGATGACAACAACAAACAAATAGCAATTTTGCTTTGCTACATTTCGGTACCATGTCCCTTTATTCAAGCACTCTAGCAAGTCATTTTCAGCCAAAACAACAACCAAAACTCTCCATTTTCCGCCTTTGTTATCATGCGTGACCGCCACACACAGGTGGACTTCAACATATATAATGACCACCTTGTTAACAAAGGCGGAAAATGGAGAGTTTTGGTTGGTGTTTGGGGTTATTTTAGCAGAAAATGACTAGCTAAAGTGCTTGAATAAAGGGACATGGCACCGAAACGTAGCAAAGCAAAATTGCTGTGTGGTCATTCTTGTCATCGATGTTAGTTTAAGTTCTACTACCGACAGCTTGAATATATCGAATTTCGTAAACTTAAGTTTTTTTTCAATAATTTCAAAAATGACATCGTTTAATGCATTCTTAAAATGCATTAAATTTGAATTTGAATAGTTTCGAAGTTTTCTCATTTTGTTTTTAATAACTGGCACCTATTATTATTTTTTCTAAAAACTGTATCCTTTTTTTTTCGGAAATGAAAATATAAGAAACATTTTGGAAGAATGGCATCGTATGACAAAATAAGTTTTGCAAGAGATATTTATCGATATAAATAAAATAAATATATTTAGATGATATACAACTAATAAAATTATTACATATATTTGGCTTATTTGTATATATTGGATTTCATCATAGAATTATTTTTGGACGTTATATAAATTTACTTTTGAATTTACTCTTTTCTTCTTTGGTTTTTGGAAAAAGTTGCAGTTGTTACTTGTGGCCAAATTTCATGTTATTAAAATGAAATAATCAAAATGAAAATATTTTTGTTTAAAAATGATATTTTTTAAAAGTAATTGGCTATGGTGTACATGTATTACGAGAACAATTGCATGATTTATAAAAAATTGTTATTTCTTCAGAGAACAAACATTTTCTGTTTGGTAAATTGTGCAAGTTTTTAAAAAGAAAACATCGTATATCAAAATATTTCATTATTTTGTATAAAAAAGCAACAATTTAAACCATGTCTAGTCTATAATCCAATTTTATTTTACATATTTTACGTAAACATCCATTTTTATAAAAACGAAAATTCATCATTTTCATAATGAACTCGTTATAGCTCGGAAAAATGGCAACAGCTTTAGAAAAAATTGTTTAATTTATGAAAAAGTTAGAATTTGTTTAGGAAACATAATTTTATCTGTTTATTTTGAGTAAAATTTATGATCTGAAGGCTCATTTCTTGACAGCTTTTTTTCAATAAATGAAATGAAACAAAGTCAATCGCTTTATTAAATCTTGATTACACGCAGGATTGGCATCACGTATTGCTTTGACATGATAGGATAGGGCTCGGATAAAATTAAGTACACACCTAGGGAAGAGGGAAGGGGCTAAAGGGCGCTTACCTGCAAGGTTATTAATATTCCCCGAGTGATATAGTCCTGCAATGAAATTTAAATTCCAAAAAAAACGTATTTCCAAATGGGGTTAAAATAAAATGCTAATTGGTATGAGGTGTGAGTTTGTGATAATGGGAAATATGGCGCTCGAATACTATTTCGGATATCGATGTTTTGATCGATGATTATGAGACTCAATCTGAAAATTAACCCAAAAAATGCGTGAAAAGAAAAACACCAGGCAAATTCGAGGGAAAAAACAATGACATTTAAAGAAAAAGGTGTAATATCAAATATTTTCAATAAATTATTTGCTAACTAATTATTTGAAAAACTCTAACATGTGATTTGCATATGATGAGATTTTTTACACATCGAAAGAAGATGAGTAAAAAATAGGGGTAGATGGGCTTTTGCTATATCCCTATCACGTGATAATTAATTTAAAATGTACGCGAGGGAAACTTTCTCGAAAACTACTTAAGATGGAACGATGCTGTAAACGACACACGATTAATTGGGTAATTTTTCCGCCACAGATTAAAATACGCCCAACTTTGTTAAGATTAAACTGAACTGAGATAAAAATGTGTGTATCATTTGATGTAATATCTTTTCATTGGAAGTCAAACAAAACATGACTTCGACAATAAGGGCCGGTTGCTCCAACAGAGGTTACCCTTACGGTCTTACCCAGGGGTTAACCCGCCTTTCTGCTGCACCCACTGCATGGGTTAAGGTTAAGGCATGGGTTAACCTCAGGTTAGGCAAACAAAAAAAAAGAAATGGGGACACGTCCTACTTTAAGATATTGCAGCTTAAACGAGGGTTTTTAACCCTTGGGACATTTTACCAAGGGTTAGTTGGTGCAATGCAGACGTTTAACCTGCAGGTTAACTCGGAGGTTAATCCTTAGCCGAAGGTTAGCAAACCTTTTAATTTAACCTCTGTTGGTGCAACCGGCCCTAAGAGTTACGTTTTAATTGAAGTTTGGTTGTGATCCTACCCCAGGCGCGTCTACAAGAACGGGAAGCTTGGGCCAGGGAATTCCCCGCTATAACGTGCCTTTTTTCATGCTACCTAAATGAAGATTGCACGGCGACCAACGTAGCCTGATCTGACATGGTACCTTAGGCCAGCATTGGATGTCACCTAGTCTCTCCCCGCAACAGGGGAG
This sequence comes from Megaphyllum sjaelandicum, assembly GCA_034698745.1. NCBI lineage: Eukaryota > Metazoa > Arthropoda > Diplopoda > Julida > Julidae > Megaphyllum > Megaphyllum sjaelandicum. Next base: position 299 of record JAQGBX010002803.1, on the reverse strand, counting down.
ATGGGTCATGAGTAAAAAAGAGGGGTCACCCCAGCTGTGAGCCGTCAGCACTTATCGCCGAAGTAGGTCGACTCTGTGAGAAGGCTATGGATACCACGTCCACCTCTGATGGCAGCATCTTTGAATTCAACACAAGTGTTTGTTTTTAACGTAGTAGCGCGAATGCATGGAAACTTGTGAATTCATTCATTTTAACCGACAATTTGTAATATCCGAATTATGAATCTATATAAATAAAAATGTAAATCTCATTTTGTTCGAACGCCCGTAGCTCCGAAAGTTATTAACCGATTGCTTTC